>MU226835.1:4099905-4137360 GCA_018584345.1 Thuja plicata | reverse complement strand
GTACTTAGGGTCCATGGTTACCCTAAGTGGTCTAGCTAAGGTTAGCTAAGATAGATTGGTGGAGAAAACACTTAAAAAGTGTGATTGGCAAAAAGATGTAAAATGTTGCTATGCAACATTAGCAACTCTTCAAAGTTACTGACAACATTTTGTTGTCTAGAGGATTCCAAGGTTTTAAGAGTATTTGAACCCATAGAAGGGTTGGTACATGATTATCTAACATATTTAAGGTGGAAAAACCCTAATTGTGGGGGTGAAAGTCCATTTTGTACAGACTGATACTTTGGAGCCAAGAGTTTTTTTGTAAGAATAGCAGATTGGAAGCATTTTGTGTTTTCCTTGCATTGAATGGATTGGAATTGAAACTATGATTATTTGATACCATTATTGGACATGTTTACAATTTTTTTCAGTAGCTAGTTTGATTTGTAGGTATTTTTGATTTGTTGTTTGTAAATTCTTTAGTTTTGGATTGTTTGTTGTCCTGTCTTGGAGCAAGGAGAAAAGATGTGGGCCTAACTCCACTTCCCACCATTGGTTCTATATGGAAACCTAGGAATGGAGACTAGGTCCATGGAGCTTCAAGACTATGGAAGGAGGAGCTCTAAAAGTGCTAGCATGTATTTTTAATCACTTTCCCTAGGCAAGCTAAATTCATAGCTCGGTTAGAGAAAGCAAGTGACAGTGAGTTTAAAAGTTGCAGGGGGTGTTCTCATGAGCCAAGAAGGCCATGTATGTGTTTAGATATGTTATGAAGGTACTTAAGAATGTGGAGGAGTGCCCATGATCTCACTTTGCCAAGTTTTGATCCAAAAGACCTAAAACTGGTCTTAAAACAAGAAATGTGCCAAATTCTGGAAACAGGGTGTACGGATAGTGTCAAACCAAGATACCTAGAAAATCCTTGTGGTTTTTTTCTTTACTTGAAGAATACCACAAAAGATCAGGGTGTTCTTTGAGAATTTTTTGCTATTTTAAAGATTTCCTAAAAACTAGGAGGCCTAATTGTGCAAAAAGGCTACAAGGCCAGAATAATAGGAATTTGGAACTCGATTGGTACATGACCAATCCTAATAAGTTGGGTCCATAAATTGGAATCAAGAAATAGTGACATGAAGCCCTTGACCTCCTGCAACTCCATTTCATGGTTAGGGCTTGGTAGGTGTATTTTTTAGGAGTTCTTGTAGAACACAAGAATGGAGACCTTGACAGGATAGGAAGAATTCTTGGTTGGAGGGAAGGATTGAATCTTTCCAGTGAATAGGGGTGGATTGAGGAAGCCCTAGAGGTCCTAGGAGAGACCTAACAAGAGTTACAAGAAAAATCAGAAGGTTACCAAGGAGGCTCCCTATCATCCTTCTTTGCCATGAAGCAAAGTTGTCTTTGTTCAACTTGGGCACATCTCATCTGTTCATCTTGTGATCTTTACTTAGGTCTTGAAACCTTCCTTATAAGCACACAATCTCTAATACCAATTGTTAGTAATAACTAAGAGGGGGGGGGGGTGAATCAATGGCCTCAAAAATTTATCCTTTAATCTTTAACCACCAATCAATACTCCTCAGATTATTAAGTCCCTACAAGATGCATGCCATGAAATACTTATAATATTTGACTGTCTGTCGATTTACCTTGTCTGTCCTTATTCTCCTTGATAACCGATAAGTAGTAAAACTATTTACCGATACTCAGTAAATATGCAGAGTATACCAATCAATCCAAAAAAGCATATGTGAAATGTAAAACAATAAAGTAATAATGCATACACACATAACACATGGATTTTAACGTGGAAACCCTGTTAAGGGAAAAACCACTGGGACTGGTACCCCAAATTTTCACTCTTTTAAAGTGAGCCCTGTTAGGAGCCAACCCTACTAAAGGTTACAAACACACTGTTAAGTGTGACCTTGTTAGGGGATTTTATACATAGGTTGTCACTCAATATCTAGCATCTATTTTTATACCATCCTTGAATTAGCCTCCTTCTTAGACTGTCAATAGGATTTAGGCAAATCTTTATACCATCCTTGAATCAACCTTCTTCTTAGGTTGTCAATAGGCTTTATGTAAATTCAATTCTACTTTCATTAATCAACATTTTTGGCAATCTATTAGGATATACCTCTATTATAGAAGATGGTTAAGTCCTGGTCTGTTAAGAGACTTGATGCTTAAATGGTTAAATTGAAACATTATGACCTATTTCTAATGCAACTTGAATTGTAGATTTTTAGATCTATTTAAGTACAATACCTCTTTGATCAATGTATCAATTCACTTCTTTCTTCTCTACACTTTCTACTCTGTGATGTTGTGCTTCACTATTTGTCGGTGTCTGTAGAATTCTTTAGCTCTCCTTCAACTTGATTGATCAAGATTGTATGAAGTTATCCTTCACCAGTTTCTCTTCAGCATCCTCTTTCTATTCACTCGCCTTCCATGTATTTGATTTTTCATTCTTTTTTGTGATTACAAAGATGAATTATTCTTGTCTCTTATATAGACATGATGTTCCTTAATTCTTGATTCCTGATTCTTGATTATTGGTGTGAAAAACAATCTAGCCAATCTAATTTATGGCTTTAACTCCTGATTTATCTCATAGTTATCTTCTTTCCAACTATACAAATATTCTTTAAATCAATTACTTAACTCCAGGTGAATAAAAAAAATAAAACAAATAGTTAATTATATCCTTAAGCTCTGCCAGCTAGATAGTTTGTCATTTTCCGAACTCTCTATTCTGTCGATCAACTCTGCAATTAGTCATCAGTGACAAATACCAGTTCCATCGGTGCAACTCTAGTTAGCTTTGGGATCTCTATTTTTCGGGCATCATAGGATTTTTCTTTGTTGGGAAACACTATCTTCTGCTCATTGAGCATCACTGTGACTTTTACTTTTCCTATACCGATGGTGTGCACTCCATCGATGTTGTCTGTCACTTAGTGAATACTTGACTTTTATGCATTACTTAAAGAATAATCTTTTTTCCATTGATTCTCTGAAGTCTTTGGCATTATGTACATGACCGTATAGATGATATCAAGTTGACATCAATGACAATACAAACCATTAACTATTTTAATGTCTTGCATCATCTTCAACTTAACATTATCAAACATTCAATCAGTTACATGTCATCATGGGTTAGATCCATAAAACATATAAAAATACATGGTTTTCTAATCTCATAAACATATAAATGGTAACCATAAATGAGCATATCAATCATCTGATAAGCATATCATCATCCAAAAAACATAAATGTAAATGTATAGTTCTAACCATCATAATAGAATGTCCAAATTAGAAAATCCAAGTATCACCATAGGATAGGGTATTACATCCTCCCCCCTAGAGTTAGGCTTACTCCTAGAAGCCTAAAAATAGATATGGATAACCATCTCTAAGTCTAGAAGCATCCTCCCATGTAGTGGAGGAATCATCATTGGGGTCCCATTGGACCCTTGCTTGATCTATGGTGTGACCCCTGAGGGTCAGTATCCACTAGTGCAAAATACGTACTGGCCTTAAAGCCAGCTGCTTGTCAGCTACCTATAATGCATTCCAATCCAAAACATGAGTCACATGAGGAATATATTTTATAACAAGTGAAACATGAAATACATCATGAATATGAGCATGGCTAGGTGGAAAGACAAGCCGATAAGCTACTGGTCCTATCCTCTCTAGGACTTCAAAAGGGCCAACAAATTGGAGTGCCAACTTGGAGCCTTTTCCATAACGAATTTGACTCTTTCGTGGGTGCACCCTCAAAAAGACTCTATCACAAAGAGCGAAGTGTACATCAGTCCTATGAGCATCGACATACTTATTTTTTCCTATCCTGGGCTATCAAAATATGCTCTCTGATACGCTTGACCTACTACTCCATATCCTGCAACATCTCAAGGCCTAGAAGTACCCTATCCTCCAATCAGTCCCAAATTAAGGGAGTGCGATAGAGATGGCCATACAAAGCCTAAAAATGGGACATACCTATGGAACTGTGATAACCATTATTATAAGAAAACTCTACAAAATATATATATTCTTCCCAATGGGTCTACCTATCCATAACATACATTCTGAGCATATCCTCAAGAAACTGGTTGACTCACTTTGTCTTCCCATCTGTCATGGGGTGATAGGCTAAAATGAAGTTAATCTGAGTGCCTAAAGTGTGTTGAAGTGAATTCCAAAAAGCTGATGTGAATACTGGATCATGATCAAATATGATTTTCTTGGGAATACCATGGAGTCTCACAATGTCCTTCATGAATACTCTGGCTACAGAAGCTGCTGAGTAGAAGGACTACATGGGAGAAAAATGGGCTACCTTAGTGATTCTATCGACTGTTACCATGATATCATCATGTCTCCTAGGAGTAAATGGAAGCACAATAAAATCCATGGAAATAATGTCCCATTTCCATTCTGGCACTAGGTGAGGTTGCAAAAGGCCAGGGAGATGTTGATGCTCTTCTTTCACTCTCTGATATTCTAGAAATCTAGCCACATAGTCTGCAATATCTCTCTTCATTCCTGACCAATAGTACAACTGGCGTAGGTTAGCATAGATTTTCTTCACCCTGGGATGTGCCAAATAGGGAGCCTTGTGGCTTTCTAAAAGGATAAGCGCACAAAGATCTCCTACCATGGGCACATAGATTCTATTTTGCTATCACAACAACCCAAGGGTATCTAAGGAATATACTAAGAAGTGACCTTCCAAGGGTCTTCCTAACTCTATTTCTGTCTTAACCTCCTGAAACCAAGAGTCAGAAGTGAGAGCCTCCCTGATTCTTTTCTCCAAATTTGTGCTTAGGGATAGTGCTGATAAAACATGACTGCACCTACTCAAAGCATCTGCTACCACATTCATCTTCCCTTGGATGTACTTAACCTTGAACTCATATTCACATAAGAATTTCATCCACCTACGTTGTCTAGCATTGAGGTTAGGTTGAGAGAAGATATACTGAAGGCTTCGATGATCTGTTTGGAGTTCAAACTTTTGACCCAATAGACAGTGTCTCCACTTTTCCAAGGCGTGACCTACTACTGCAAGTTCTAGATCATGGGTGGGATAGTTGAGCTCATGATATTTAAGCTTCCTAGACTCATAAGCCACAAATTGTCCTTCTTGCATAAGAACCACCCCAATCCCTTCTAGTGAGGCATCTGTGCAAACTACGAAGTTTCTTGATGGTTCAGGAACCACCAAGATTAGAGCACCAGTTAATATTTCCTTTAAACATTGGAAAGTGGCTTCACATTTTTCTAACCAAACAAACTTCTTACCTTTCCTTTGCAAGGAAGTAATACGATGAGCTATCCAAGAGAACTCTTTGACAAATCGTCTATAATACCCAGCTAGTCCCATAAAGGTGCAAAATTTAGTGATGTTAGTCAGAGTTTGCCACTCCACTATGGCTTGAATTTTTGTGGGATCAATAGCAATGCCATTTCCTGAAATGATGTGTCCAAGATATTTAACCTCTATCTGAAAGAATTCACACTTTTCTGTATTGGCATAAAGTTGATTTTCTCTAAGGCACTGCAATAGTTGTCAAAGATGAACCCAATTTTCTTCAAGAGTTTTGGAGAACAATAAGATATCATCTAAGAATACTATCACAAATTTATCCAAGTAGGTTTTGAAAACCCCATTCATTAAGCTCATGAATATAGGAGTGTTCATTAACCCAAATGGTACCATGGTGAACTCAAAGTGACCATACCTGGTACGGAAAGTTGTTCGATGAATATTGGTTTCCTAAATTCTAAGTTGATGGTATCCTGACTTGAGATCAATTTTCAAAAATATTTTTTCCCCTTTCATTTGATCAAATAGATCATCAATGCGGGGTAAAGGATATCGATTCTTGATTGTGACTTTGTTGAGTTGACGATAGTCAATGCACAATTGAAGAGAGACATCTTTCTTCTTCACAAATATTACTGGTACACCCCATGGTGACACACTGGGTTTGATAAATCATTTTTCCAAGAGCCCTTCCAACTGAAGCTTAAGTTCCTCAAGTTCATGTGTAGTCATACAGTACAGAGCTTTGGAGATTGGTTCTGCTCCTGGAACCAACTCAATTTGGAAGTCAATGTCCCTTTTGGGTGGCATTCCTGGAATTTCACTGGGAAAAACATCCAAGTACTCCTGTAATAGGGGATGATCTAGTGATACATCCCTACTTTCTACTTGGTCCAAGTCCTCTACTGAGACTGCAAATAATTGGCATCCTTTGTGCATGCACTTCTTGAGCTACATCACAGAAATAATGTAGATAGAGATGGGTTGTTGCACCCCAAAAATCATTTTAGGTTCTCCTAAGTCATCTAAACATTGAATGCTTTTGTTTCTACAATCCAAAGTGGCTTTGTGAGCTTCCAACCAATCCGTACCCAAAACTACTCCATACGAACCTAGAGGAATTACTCAGAGATCTACTAAGGTGGAAAAAGGTCCAAGCCCTAACTTGCAACCCTAGACACAAGAGTCGAAGGTTATTCTTTCCCTAGAGGCTAGCTAAACCTACCACCTATCTTCTTTCCTTACTGCCTTCAGTCCACATTTCTCTACTAAAGATGGTGAAATAAAAGAATTTGTTGCTCCTAAATCAAATAGTATGGTGGTAGAGATACCCCTTAACAAACCTGGGGTTTTGATGACTGATCCCTAATGATTGGCTTGTCCATGGTCTAAGGTAGAAAATAATTGGTGAGCCTTTCCTGCATTACCTACTATTGGTTCTGAAGTGGCCTATCTATAGCTGGCTACTAGGGAAGATTTTTGAGGGAAATTAACTGCAATGTGACCATGTTGGCCACAAGAGTAACATCTGGTGTTCTTAACAAAATTCCTTCCTGCCCAAGGTGCACTGGACTACTAATAGCTACCCTGACTAGAGTTTTGAGGCATACTTTGAGCTGGCTGAGGGTTCAGGTATCACTTTGCATGCTACTAGTTGCGAGAATTTCTAGATTGAGAACCCCCATTTTTATTGTTGTTGCCATTGTAATTGATGTCGTTGTTGCTGTGAAATTTTTTTCTGGTTGTTCTAAATTCCTTTGGGATGATAGTTTTTAGGTCCATGTTCTCCTTGAGATGGATTCCCTTTGAAAAATGTCCCAGCCTGAAAGGCATTACCCCCTTGGCCACCTATCTAACCTCCTAACCCCAAGGCTACATTTTGTTCCTCAAGACGAGCCTTGATGACCGCATCATTAATTGTCTAGGGTTCAAACATTCATACACTATCGGCCAAGCGACCATTGAGTCCTCTAAGGAAGTTTTGAGTCATCATGGGTTCATCATCCTTACATCCTAAGTATGGCTTGAGTTCCAAGAAATTCCTCTCATAGTCATCAACTAACATAGTTAGCTGCCTTAGGTTGTGAAACTCTTTGGCTCTTTCCCATCTCTAGTGGTTAGAAAGAAATTTGGCTCAAAAGAGTTCTAGGAATAGTTCCCATGAAAGAGTGGTAATATCTATGTGAATTTTCTCTCTTTGATTCCCACCAAGTGGATGTAGAGTCTCTAAGGTGAATGACTGCAAATAGGGCTTTGGTGTTGCTATTGTAAGGATGCATGGAGAAAAGCCTTTCCAAGTCTAGCAACCATGTTTTAGTGGTAGATCCACCTTGAGTTCCCCTAAAGGGGTTAGTCTTAGTCCTAAGGAGGTCTCTCATGTGAGAATCATACAAAGCATCTTATTCCATTTCTTGATCTCTCCTCCTAGGACTCCTTTACCTTTCCTCATGGTGAGTGTTAGTCTCCCCATGGTGACCTCTATCCTACCCTGCATCTAACCTTTGAAGAATATATTAAAGGAGTTCTTGTACTTGAGTCCCCTGAAAACATCATGATTGATTATCATATTGATCCTCCCTAACCTTGTATTGTTCTTCTTCATGAGAACTCTCTTGTTGAGATCTAGGAGGGATATTTTGGGCACCTCCCCTTCTACTGCGGGTTATACGAGGCATCCTGCCATGAGTAAGAAGAAGGATAATTTTAAGGGTCCTAGTCTAATTCTATGTTTAAGTGTTTCCTTAAATGAATAAAAAGTTTTAAGAAGCATGGGCCAAATTCCCAGGGCCCCAGTGTAGCAAGATTCTTTATAAAGAAATACAAAGTACTTTCATTTCAATTTTCCATTTAAATCCATTTTTATTCCTAAGTATCCTTTATGAATGAGATAAATTTTAAAGAAAATAGAATTGTATAAATCATTTGATACATTAAAAATATTACATTTTTTTTTTAACATCTTTTCACTTAATTAACAATAATGAGAAACATACTACTTTACTTGGAATGATACAAAATCCTTTTCTTTTCCAACTTATATACATAAATTTCATGCTTTCCATTTTATTTTTTTCCTAAGTCTACCCATTCCAAATACATCATTTTGAAGAACATTTATGATTACATTACATTCATCTCCTCTTGGGAGGTAGCAATAATTTTACATCATGAAAGATAAGTCTTCATTCTTAAAAATTAGAACATTAAGCAAGCATGAGTCCTCAATCACCACATCCGCAAAAGATACCTCAATAAAATATTTACCACCCAACCACGTGGAAACCAAAAGGCCCACTCCCCTGTTCTAGGAGATAAATACCAAGGTCCACAAAGAAGGGATAGCTAGGCCATACCTAGGGTTGGGTAACTTTTCCCAAATAGCAAATGAAAGAAGATCAAAGTATAAAATATTTTCCAAAAGGTTCTAAAACTTGGTAGAAACTCTAAGAAACAACCTAAGTGAGTGTCATCGCATAGCCCTCACCCCGTGGGTTATCCTGGTACTAGCCACTCTGGGCCCTGGTCCCCAAGTAGGCACATGTGGAATCAAATGCCTTTCATACAGACAAGCTCCATTCGATCATGCCTATGCATAGGTACCATCTCCCACTCCCATCCATAGTGTTTACTAGCGCTAATGGCATGGGTGAGGCATACATTAATATTTTTAGTGCTTGAACCCATTCCCATAAGTTTAATTAAATTTTCACTTGTTAAATAACTCTTTAGTCGGTTATCCTTGTTCTAGCCACTTAGGGCCCCGGCCCTGCACTGAGAGCCACTTACTTAGTGTTCTTAGGTTTTCTACCCTTAACCAACACATCACAAATACATCATACATGTAGTAAAAACAAATCATAAACATATTTGAGAACTGCATCAAAGAATAGAAAATACTAAGGTAGTTTAGGGATGTTTAGGAAAATTAGGAACATTTGGGGAGGCCTAGAATGGTCCTAATCCTCCTAGACAATCCTAAACCCTAATCTATCTTCCTACACACATCCTAACCCTATTAAAGCATCTAAATGCACCATATAACCTCCACCAAACACATAGGTAACATATTTAAAGTTACACAAAATTTCACATGCCAAGACACAATGCTCTGTAAAATCTCACGTGCCTGAAATTTAACTAAGTCTAATTTTTTGAAAAATCTAAAATCTAGAAGTTGCATCTTAACTCCTAGGAAGCTGAAACCTATCCCAATCATCTGAAAAGGTACCTAATTTATTTATACAAGTATATCTTAAAGTATAAGAGATTAAAGTATACTTAAATGTTATACTTGTATAAACAAACCTTTATAATACTAAAGTGTATACACAAACCCTAAATGTTATACCTTAATAATACTAACTTCAACTCAAGATTAAATACAACTTGGGGATAATTAATAATGACAGAAACCCTAATCTCAATACAACTTGGGAGTAAATCAACAATAACAAATTATAATACAAACTCGAGATTATATAAATACTGCGCATATTGTTTAATGACAGAAAATTAAATATAAATAATCCTAATCTGAGATCACAAGGTTGCACAAATTGTTTAAAGGAAATGCACATTCTATAAAATGACAAAAAAAATAAATAGAATGACTGATAGATCCGAATCCATAATCCTGGAAGCACTCATGGACATTCTGAAGGAGATATAAGAGAATACTAAGGAGTATACAGACTCTTACAAATGCAGAAATGTTCATATACATACAACATAGGAATAATTCCATTTAAACATGATCCTAATCTCCAAATCACTAATACAAGCACAATGATATATATATATATATATATATATATATATATATAACATAAACATTCTAAAATTTACGTAGACAACAAAGCACACATAGAAAAATTTCAACCAGACTCTTATCCAATACATATCACAAAGGAGAGTTATCTCTCAGGATGGATTCCAACCTGGAGTCCTGTGGAGATTCGATTTGATGAAGAAGGATCCAATCCTCTTAGTCTCTTCCAGCACTCCTTTGAGTCCTTCTAGGTGCAATCTCCAGCCTCTATCAGAAGCAACCAAATGCCAATATTAGATAATAATGAATTCTCTCCTCACAAATATAATTTCCTACAAATAAAATGCTCAACCATACAATTTCTCCTCTTGAATCCAAATTCATATCAAACCCCCTCTCACACAGGAGATCTCTCTATATATAGATTGGAGGAAGTAGTTTCACGGGTATTCCAAACGAAATAACTATCCACTAGTTGTTCGTTAATAATATGGTTTGCAAAACCGTTCCCGTGAAGGAATAAGCAAATTTTTATTTAATAAGATTTTAATCTATGTCTCCTAGATTGAAGGATGAAAAAATAGATAATAAATATTTTAGGAATACATTTACTAACTTACTCACTATGGTAATTTACCAAAGGCATTTCCCAAATATAAAAAAATAACATAGACTTAACATAGTCTCATAGTAATTTCCTTCACATAATTAGTTTATTATATAATAATATATAATTATATATGTATTCATAAGCATATGTGTTCACCCATATGCTTATGGTACATATACCATAAGTAAGACACATAATTATTAATATTACAAATATTAAATATTATGAAGATTATTATTGTAAAACATATTATTTATTCATACACTAATCCATATTCTTTACAAAACACAATAGTGATATATATAAGGTGAAATATACCAGTATTATTAAAACATTTATTATTATTATTGCCATAGGCATTTTATTATTATGAATATTATAAAGTAATATCATAGAATTCTTTATTATTATTGATGTTAAAATCACATGATTTAATCACATACTAGCTCGTTCCTAACAAGATACGCTAGTACATAAGTATCTACTAATAAAGATCTACTAATAAAGATAAACTACTAAATCATACAATAATTCACAACAATAATCTACTAATAAAATTGAACATATCAGAAGAAAATTAGAGCTACCATACTGAAAACCTCATTCTTAAAGAATGCAAAAGATAAGAAACTAACTACAAGATCCACAAAACCAACAAAATGAGAGGACACAGAAATACATCATCCACACAAGGGATTGACTCAGGAACTCAACCTAAAGGTAAAAGGATCAGAGGTAGAGTTCCTACCTATGGAACCTAGTGATATCTATGTAACAACAACAACAATCAAGGGTTTTGAGGGATTGCTCAGACTTGTGAAGCCAGGTGGAGATGATACCTGGTACCTGCACTCCTGCATCACCAAGAAGAGATACATGGATACATATGGACATACATACAAATAAGATATATGCAAGCAGATGACCAGGATCGATACATCGTGTGGACCTCACTAAGTGAGTAACTATGACTTCATCCTGAGTCATGAAAACACATCAAACACATATTCATGAAACATAAAACATCATGATAATGGTTAGATTCAAATCCTTGAGTTAGATCGATAAAACATATAAAAATAGATGGTTTTCTAATCTCATAAACATATAAATGATAACCATAAATGAGCATATAAATCATTTTATAAACATATCATCATCCAGAAAACATAAATGTAAATGTATAGTTCTAACCATCATAATAGAATGTCCAAATCAGAAAGGCCAAGTATCACCATAGGATAGGGTATTACATGGATGAAGAATAAAGGACACCTGGCACCTAAGAAACACACACAAAAGGCAAAGATGTCGACATCTATAGGAAGACAGAATTCAAATCAGATTTTATTCTCTAGTTTTGTCTTCCCACAGCTTGGAGTATTTTTGTCTTTTGTCTTTTTCCTTGTTTTTAGGGTTAGGTTTTCAAATCATCCGAAGCTTATTGAATCCTTCTCTTAAGGATTCCAAGATGATTTAAGACCTATAAATATATGTATTTTGTAACATTTTGAGGAGAGAGTTGGAAGATTTAATATAATTATGAGGCAGACTAAAATTTGTGTTTGAACCTTTGTACTATTTGTCTATCTGAATGTAATTGAAGCTTTTGAGGTATTAATATAATTATGTTGCAATCTCTTTTCTACATCTGAATTGTCTCTTTACATTTTTTTTACTGTTCTTGTATGTTTATTTGTAATGCATTTAAGCATATTGATCACAAGGTGGTTATGCACTTACTTGTAAGTTCCTTCAAGGAAGGATTAAAAGGTTTAAAGTAACGTAGGGAACATAGCATAAGTTTAAGGATTGGATGATAAAATTGTAGGAAGAGGATAGTATACAAGGTATTCTATTTTTTTTGCAAGTGTTATATCGATCACCTCACTGTGGATTCTTACAAAATATTGATTCATAGCCCAAGGATTAGGAATTGGTTCTTATTTGCTAAGTAATTGATTCATAATCCAATACTTTAAATTTACTTCATCATACACAATATAGAGCAGATGATTCCATTCAAGTAATTGTATTCATTGGATATAGTTCAGTTTGTTGATTCTTTGAAGATAGAATCATTAGGTTACCCCTCCTAATATTAAAAGGAAGAAGGATTAATATCCTTAAAACACTACTATTTTCTGTTAGCTTTTCAATAGTTTTCATGGTTAAACTCCGTGTTAAGTTGTTTTCAGTTTCATGCAGAGTAATTTATAAGATAATACAATAAACAAGTAGCAAATCAGTATCCACATTTACTGATACTGTGAGATAGCAATCATATATAGATAATACCTGCCTAGGTGTTGTGGAACCTAAAAGGAAGGAGGTGATAGTATTTTCCCCAGATATTTTCATAAACCTCATCAATTAGAGTTTTGTCTTGCTTGAGTCAGTATATTTAAACACTGGGAGTCATAGAGTTAATCAAGCATTAGTTGAAGGTTCAGCAAGAAAAAACCCTAACAAATTGGCAAATCTACTGGGGATGATATAATTAGTTATATTTGAAGTTGTCTTATCATCTCTGGTACATCAATTCAAATCTTCGAAACCAGATTCTGTTGAGTTATCCCATCCAAGTCGCCTAACAAATTGGCGACTCTACTGGGGAAAGAGATTGTAAGGTCTTAGTAAAAGCATTCAGAATCTCTGAGGTTTTAGAAGACACTATATTTACAGTCAATAGTTGCCTAGAGAGATTCTAATAGTATTCATTATTCCAAATTTTTGGGTGGTGACTCTAAAGTTAAATCTCTGTGATCAGTAACAAGTTAGGTAAATATCTTTCAGAATGAATACTAGGTCTAGAATGAGAAATAATCGAGAAATTGCATTGGATGGTGGAATTCCATCATCCTCAAGAATGGAGATGTCTTGGAGGAAGAAAATAAAACAAGTTAATATTGATGAAACTCTTCTAAGAGGAAGAGAAAGTAATACTAGGAGGGAGGAAGATAGAAATTAGTCTAATCATGATGGAAATAATTCAGAATATGAAGAAGCTGCAAAGAAGGGATTAGAAACACTTATAACCACCTAAACTTCTAATGAAAGAGAAGGAATAGATACAATTAGTTCAGAGTATGAGGAACTTCCCTCTGACGAACTTGTTGAGGAAGAAAGACTCATTATGAAACATCTCGCCCTTATTCAATAGATGAAAAGGGAAAGAGAACAGAGAAAGAAAAATTATGAGCATAAGGATGTTGACAAGGTTAGAAGAAGATCCTCAAGACATCTAACTACAAGAAATAAAGAGAGGTTTCAAAAGAGCCATGAAATACCCACTACTCATAATGCTTCTAGTTCACAAAATGTTAGGGATAAAGGTAAACAAAAAATGACTGAAAGCAAAGTTGAAGAACCTAAAGTTCAGAAGGTCCTAACAGAGCAAATGTCCAAATTGGATATTAATCTTGAAAAACTAAGAATTTAAAAAGAAACCATGGAAAAAATGTTAGAAAAGGAACAAATGGAAGCTACAACAATTTAAATGAAAAGGAAAATTGATTTTTTTTAGTCTTCCAAATATTCTTATGCTGGAATTGAGAATACAACATCTTCTAAAAAAAATGCCACTACTTTTAAAGAGAATGAAAATTTTCAAAGGAAACCATTTCATACTGAAAGGTATAAGCAGTTTAACTTCATTGGTATTCTTGGATACCCAAATGCATTTCCAAAAGATGTGGGTGATATAGGAGAAAAGCTCCCAAAATTCACAGGTAATAATGTTATTTCTTGTGAAACTCACTTAAGGAAATTTACTGATTTTGTGGATGATTTGAATATCACTCATGAAGATGTGTTAATGAAGCTTTTTGTTCAGTCTCTAGTAGAGGATGCTAGAGAATGGTTTAGAAGTCTTTCTAATGGTTTTGTTGCTTCCATGGATGAGTTAATTGAATAAGATCAATATGGCGATAAGAAAAACAAGGGATTCTTGCTGAATGAATTCAATAATATCAAAAAGAACTACAATGAGGAGGTCATTGAGTTCAATACCAGATTCTAGAGAGCTATGCATAAATTTTTTCAGAAAATAAGGCTGGATGAAGAGGTATGTTTAGAAACCTATTTGAATGCTTTTGATTCTAAAATGGGTTATTCTCCTAGGGATAAAAATCCTAGAACTCTTACTGATGCTTATAAGGTAGCACTAAATATTGAAATGAACAGAAGGGTGTCTGGTAAACTAAATAGGAGAGATGATTCAAGGTTTAGTAGCAGTAACCAAAAGTAACCAGAGTATAAAGAGTATAGGGCTCCTCAAAATAATAGGCCTTCCTATAACAACAATTAAAATCATCAGAATAGAATGAAAAATCATCCTTATGGAACTCAGTTTAAGGATGGAAAGCCTATTGTTTCACCTAGAAAAGAGAAACCTGATAACAGAACTCCAGACCCTTTGCATAAAAATGTTGTCCATTTATGCAATGATGATTTCTGGTGTGAAGCTTGTGAAGCCCCACACAACCCTATTTTTGTATTATTTCCTTAGATTTGAAAGCCAATGAAGAACAAGGAAATGATGAAGGTGAACAATGTGATCACAATATGAAAAATGCTTATTCATGTCATGATGTAGATTCAGATAGTGAAATTGAAAATCATGATTCATATGGTTCACAAAGAAATGTAGAGAATCATCATCAACAAATTTTATCAGACATTGAAGCAGAAGAAACTGAAGACCATATAGGATGTTATGCACAAAATAATCAAGACAATTCTTTGGTCAAAAAAGCTTCAGATGAAGAGAAAGCAAGGATTACTACAGATCTAGTAAACAAGGCTAGAAGTAATTACCACTTAATAAATAGAGTAGTGGGTGGTACTGGTAGTCAACCATCTAGTGTGTTTATAAAAGAAAATAAAATAGACACCAGATATGTACAGAAGAAGGAAGGACCTGGGGAAAATCCAAATAAACCTAAGGTCAAAATTGTAACATAAGCCTCAGAACTAAATGTTGTACAAGAAGGGAAAGCACAAGAGAAAGAAACAAGTATTTCTTCTCTTAAGGTAGAAAATAAAAAGTCTAAAGAACCAAATCTGAATATATAGATTGAGGAAAATAACAGTATTGCTGAAAAATCAAAATCCTCAGATGTAAAATATACTCCAGTAGACATGGGTCACTGTTTATCTCAAATGACTCTGAAAGTGCCATTTTTAGAAATGATGAGAATCAAAGAACACAAAGAAAAGGTTATCTCATTATTAAATAGTGTGCCTATAATGAAATTTTAAAATCCAGAAAATGTTGAGAAGAAACCAATTAATAAAGCGAAGGAAGTTGAAGTCTTAACCTTTAAGATTCCTCAAATTTTCTTAAACACAACTTCTCATGAGGTTGTTGACCAATTTTTATTACATTGGTAATTAATGGAAGGATGCTAAAAAATTGTATGATTGATTTAGGAGCATCAAACACTGTTATGCCAGTAGAAATTATGAGATCTATGGGGTTACAAGTGGACACTCCTCATGGGCGATGTCAAGAAATGGATTCTAGAGAAGTCCCTGTTATTGGTACCATTGAGGCCATGCCTTAAAAATTAGCAATATGTCATGATGTGGTGTTAACTATGAATGTTCTTTTTGTTGACATACGACCACACAATGGCATGTTACTATCAAGAAAGTGGAGTGCTTCAATGGGAGGTAGTATACAAAGTGATTTATCATATACTACTTTTAACATTGCTTGAAATAATGTTAAAGTGTCAAGAGAGGGTAGAACTCCTCACGTGATAGAATGGTATGAAGACACTAACATTAATTATTGTGTTGATGTGGACATGGAGAATTTTAGAGTACAGAGGAGTAACCATCATCATCATAATGAAAATATTGATCCTCTGGTTAAATAGTTGACTGTACAAGGTGATGGATTATGGAAAATATATTTTGATGGAGCTTGCTCAAAAGAAGGACCGGGAGCTGGTGTATTACTGGTATCTCCATCAGGTACAACTTTTAAATATTCTTATTTTTTAGCCTTCCAGTGTACAAAAAATACTACAGAATATGAGGCTTTATATTTAGGGCTAGAAATTGCCATCAAACATGGAATCAAATGTTTAAAATTTTATGGTGATTCTGAATTAGTAGTAGCCCAAATCAGATCCAAATATGTAGTAAAATATGATAGATTGAAAATGTATAAATATGCTATTTGGGATCATATAGAGATGTTTGATGCCTTTGATATAAGTTGGATAGAAAGGTCTAAGAATATAATGGCAGATTTCTTAGCAAATGTTTCTTTGAAAATGAATGATGAGACCTTGCATGGCGTATCAATCCTTGAAGTTAAGACAAGACTAGTTGTCTTGGATAATATATACAAATGGAAATTTTTTCAAGATGACCAAGACATTTTGAGATTCATTCAGTGTCTGGACCATTATGAGAATCAGTATATAGATTGCAATACTTTGCTGGAAAATAATGATGGTAAATACTATGTTTTGGGAAATGAGGTTGTCTAGTTGAGTTCCAATCATATTCCTAGGGGTCTAGTTAAAATTGAAGCATTGTTCAATAGTCAGAATGATCATTCAACAAAAATAAGCAATGCTAAGGTTGAGGACTTAGAAGAAATCAATTTAGGACCAGAAAGCAGCCCTCAAGTTGTTTACATTGGAAAAGGTTTAGATTCCCATATCAGAACAAAATTGATTAAATTATTAAGAAAATATAAGCATGTTTTTGCATGGTCATATGAAGACCTAAAGGCTTACAGGGAAGACCTTTTCCAACATGAGATTCTACTCAAATCAGAAGTAAAACCATTTAGGAAAAAATAGAGACCTATTAACCCTTTGCTGGCTCCTAAGATGCAACAAGAATTTATGAAGTTAAAAGATGTTGAGATTATCCAGCCTATTAGACACTCAACATGGGTATGCAATGGTGCTTGAAACTATCCAAAAATGCTTCTTATGGTCTGGAGTTGAAGATAAAAAAAGGCTCAGTCTGATTGCCTGGGAAAAAGTTTGTAATCCTAAAAATAAAGGGGGTCTGGGGATAAGATCTATTAAGATTATTAATAAGGCTCTTCTAGCTAAGCAGGTTTGGAGAATATTTGTGATTCTAAACAATGGAATAGTATAATTAAAAAAAAATACCTTATCAACTCTAACAGCTTGAAGGATCTCCTAAACAATGAAGATAGAGTCAATGGATCTTACATCTGGAATAGTTTATGCTCTTCTATTGATCTCTTGAGAAAAGGAATAAGATGGAAATTGGGGGATGGGTCCACCATTGAATTCTGGGATGAACCTTGGATCTATGAATATCCCCTATCAGAAAGACAAGAGTGGAAGGACTTTATTACCCAAGCTAAAAATACTATTGGATATAAAGTTTCTGACTATAGGAATAACAATTCCTGGAAGGATCTCTCTAGCATTGATAGAAGTTTATTACCCCTTATGATAGATTTGCAGTCCTGGTTTAGTGAAGATAATCTTCCAGATAAGATTGTGTGGAACCTATCTACTCATGGTGAATTCACGGTGGCCTCTGCCTGCTCCTTCGTGTTCTCCAAGGAAATTAAGCCTCAATGTGCTACCATCTGGTATAAACTCCTTACTCCAAAGATTAACTTTTTCTTTTGGATTCTTATCTAGAATAATCCCCTTACTATTGATAATTTGGTTAAAAGAGGCTTCTCTCATGTTAATAGATGCATTCTTTGCTTTGATCAAGCTGAATCCTGTGATAACCTCATGATCCATTGTAGTTTTACCAGGAAAGTTTGGTCTTTGGTTTTTCAAAATTGGAATTTGGTTTGGTTCTTTCCTAACTCTTGGTAGGACTTTGTTACTCAATGGAGATGCCCTTTTGATAATGAAATGGCTAGAAATTTTTGGAACCTTATTCCGCCTCATCTTTGCTGGAGTATCTGGAAGGAGAGAAATAACAGAATCTTCAGAGAGAAAAGCTCTAAACTTGAAATTATCTTCAATATAATGTCTAGATCTTTAAAGGAAAATTTCAGCTCTGCTATAAATAATAGCAATAGAAAATATAGATCTCTCATCCCGGATGTCAATTGGTCTACTTGGAACTTTCCTCTCCTCAAAAATCAAGATTGTTCCCAAAGAGAATTATCTGTCTGGACTGCTCCTCCATTTGGCTGGGTCAAAGCCAATTTTGATGGTGCCTCCAAAGGCAACCCGTGTGTCTTTGGGGGAGGGGGTATCATCAGAGATAGCTCTGGTAACTTTCTAGGTGCTATATCTATCCCCTTGGGTTTTCAATCTAATCATAGAGCTGAGGCCTTGGCGGCCCTCAACACTATCCTGCTGGTGGAAGAAATGGGATTCAAAAGAGTCTAGCTCAAAGATGAATCTTTAAATATAATTAACAATATTAAAGATATCAATCCCCCTTCCTAGACTATAGAGCATATTATCCTCAAAATTAAATCTATAGTTAAATCTTTTGAAGTGTTCCATATATCTCACAATTATAGGGAGACTAATCAGGTTGCTGATTGTCTTGCCAATATTGGAGCCAAAAGTGACAGAATTCAAAAATGGAAAGGCACACCTATGAGTAATGATGCGGTCAAATAAATTAACAATTATGATAAAATCAGGCATAAAGAAGGTATCATTAAAAGGGTTTTTAATGATACTAATTAATTCATCTCAGATTGGGAGGAGTTGGAATGACGGCCGAAACAAGGTGAAGTACATATCCAAGATTGGGTTTTTTACCCTATTCATGAAAGCACAAACTTTAATGCATGTAGCTATTATTATTTTTAACTATGGCTAGGTCAAGCATGTGAAGAGGGTTGTGACTCAGATTAAAATCTCTCACCAGATTGAGATTAATCAAAATAATAACGTTTCCCAGCCTGTGAAAAAAGAGCAGGTGAAGATTGTTGTCATGGGTGGTGATCTCAGAAGGGAAGAACCTGTGGAATGCAAGTGGAAGAAGGAAAAGGAAGTGTGGAGAATTTTGAAGAAAGGTCATTTTCACCATTTTCTTAAGAGACTTCATGGTTTTGATTCAGAGGTTTCTAAAGCCTTCGTTGATGGCTCGGATAAGGGCACGGTTAATATTGTGGGCAAGTCTTTTAGCCTCAGCCTCGGGGTCCTGTTTGACATCACTGGTCTCCCACTGGATGGTCTGAAGTACTCTAAAGAGGTGAAAGTGGGAACCAGAGCTTACAAGAAATTTCTTGTCACTGATGAGGAGAGGGCTCTTTTGGTGAAAGGTAAGAAATACTATGTCGACATGAAGAATATTGATAAAATTTGGGGATCTATTATTAAAGTTATAATGGAATACTTTACTCTTGAGGGTAGATTCTCTAGGGTCTATAATTATCACTTTGCCCTAGTTAATAATTTTAGACATGAGATACACATTTCTTTCCCCTATTTTCTCCTCTGGTCGCTTAACCAGAGCATTACTGACTACAGAGTGAAGAATGCCCCTATTCTCCATGTTGGGCTTATCCTCCTTATAGATGATTATGCCAGAGATCATATTACCGACCCTATCCCTACCCAGATTAAAAAGAGGAAGTTTGTGGGGTCTCTGAATAAGTCTTCTAAATCTAAGAAAGCCTCTCTGCCCTCTGAGCCATCTCCTTCTAAGTCTCTGGTTGAGCCGAAGAATGATGAGCATCTTAGTGTTGCCTCTAGGTTAGAAAAGAATGTTCTGGACACCCCTACTAGTCTTATCCTCCAGGAGTCTGATGGTGAGAAGCATATCCCTCAGGAAAAAGAATTTGAAGGTGTCCAAAATCATCAGATGGATCCTAATGCTGATATTTCCCCCACTACTCAGACCCCTGTGGTGAAGGATTCAGAGGATCCTAAAATTAAAAATTCCAAGGAAATCCCTGAGGAAAGTCATGATAATCTTAAAACAAGGGAAAAATTTAACTCTATTCTAGAGAATGTTAATACAGAAGGAAATGAGAATAAAGAGATTGAGGTTGAGAAGAATAAAGAAACTAATATTAATCTTATGGATAGTAATGCTGATAACTCGGGAGATAATAGTTTTAAGGTTCTGGAAGAGGAAAAATTGGAGTCCCATGAATCTTCTAGCTCTGAGAAGGAGAATATGGAAGAAGAAAGTGACAGAGTTCTTCAGGGAAGAAAACCTCAGTCTCTTCAAAGAGATTTTCGAAGGATGGATTCTCAGGTTAGAAGGACCATTATTATGTCTCCCCTTGAGATTGCAAAAAATAAATCTATCTATAGCTACAATTTGGATAAATGGGTGCAGAGTGACCTGGTTGAACTTAAGAATAGATGCATCAAGCTAGAAAATAAGAGCTCTTTGATTGAAGAAACTATGACTATTCTCAAAAATGACCTTCCTCAAAATGTCAATGTTCCTATACATGATCACAGCTCTGAAATTGATGAAAAAATTAAAAAAGCTGTTGAGTTAGCCATGATACCTATACAGAAGAAAATAAGCGGGAATGAGGAAATGCTAAAACATTTCCTTATGCTGGTGAACACTGGTATGAGGGCTACTTTGGAGAATTTGATGTCTCTGAGAAAATGGCTAGAAGGAAACAAAGACACCATTGAACATTCTGATCCTTCCCAGCAGATGGGACCTGACCCTTGCACTAGATCCAAGAAGGAGAAGATTGAGGATCTAGATGTTCAGAAGATGAGAGAGAACATGATGACTATGAAGACTCAGCTGGAGGATTCTGAGAGTTTCCTGAAGACTCTATTCTGATCTCAGTGCTGGTGGCTTTTCTCTCTGTTTTCCTTCCAGCGTTTTATTTTGTTTTTTGCTTTGCTTTTGCCTATTGTTAAGTCTGGGATCTATCCCTTTGTAGCATGCTTCCTTCCTTGGGGCAGCCTGTTGTTCTCTGGGCTTTAATGCCTTTCTTTTCTCAGCTTTGTTAAAGGGTTTCGGGGTCCCTTCAAAACCTATTTTTACCGTAATCAAAAACATGGGTCTCAAATTTAGTGTCGGTTAGAAAAAAGAATTGTGACATCAGACTATGTGTGGATTTCAAAAATCTAAATATTGCATCACTATAAGATAATTATTCCTTACCTAATATGGAGGCAATGTTACACAAAGTGACTGGTTGTGAGCTACTATCAATGATGGATGGTTTCTCTAGCTACAACCAAGTTTTAGTAAAAGAATCAGAGTAGTACAAGACTACATTTACCACTCCTTGGGGAACATATGTCTATATCAGAATACCATTTGGATTGATAAATGCAGGAGAAAATTTTCAAAGGGCCATGGATGTTTCTTTCAAAGAATTTATTGATTTATTCATGGTTGTTTATAAAGATGATCTAACTGTATACTCTAAAAGAGCCGAGGATCATTGTGAACACCTAGGTAAAATTTTCAGTAAAGCTTTGGAATATGGTGTGTCATTGAATCCTAAAAATGTCACTTTGCAGTACAAGAAGGAAAGTTGATGGGACACATAGTGTCTAAATATGGAGTAAGAATAGACCCATAAATAATAGAAGAAATCCAAAAGGTCATTGATCCAAAAAATTTAAAGGGTGTTCAATCTTTCCTAGGAAAGATAAATTTTGTTAGAAGATTTATAGAAAACTTTGCATAAATTGTTAAACCTATTATAAAGTTGCTGAAAAAAGATGCAAAATTTAATTGTAATGAAGAAGCTCAAATGACATTTGAGAAAATAAAGAAGGCAGTGCAAGAGGCTCATGTTCTGAAATCACCCGATTATATTAAGCTCTTTTCTCTATTTTCATTTGCATCTTATCATACAATTGCTATTGTTTTGCTACAAAAAGATGATGAAGGATTTCAGCATCCAATAACTTTTTATAGTAAATCTCTCTAGTTAGTAGAGCCAAATTATGAGATGATGGAGGAATAGGCATATGCTCTAGTAAAGGCTATAAAATATTTTAGAGCATATTTGGTCTGTGCAAAGATGCAAGCATATGTTCCACATTCACCAGTAAAAGATATCCTTACTCAGTCAGAAGTCACTAGTAAGAGGTGTAAGTGGATAAATAGAATAAAAGAATTTAATCTTGAAATCCACATTACAAAGCTAATAAGAGGTCATGGTTTAGCCAAGCTCATGACAGAAGATAACCTAGATTTGGTACAAGTAAATGATACAGAGACACAAGATTAGAAAGTCACAAGTATAGAAAGACAGCCATTTTATACTGATATTGTGTGTTTTTTCAAGAATACCAAGTGTCTTGAAAATATGTCAAAAAATCAAAAGAGAAGTCTGAAACTGCAAACCCAGAAGTACACCTTGATTAAAGGAGACCTATTTTGGAAGGATAAGAATAGTGTGCTACTGTTATGCTTGGATAAAGATCAAGCTCACAAAGTATTAAATTAAATGCATGCTGGGATCTGTGGTGGGTATTTTTCTGCAAAAAACTAGTACTCATAAGATTTTAAGGGTAGGGTATTATTGGCCTAGTATTTTTAGAGATACCCATGCATTTTTCTGCAAGTGTGATCCTTGTCAAAGATTCTAAAACAAGTTAAAATTCTCAGGTTCCCTATTGTTAAATCCTGTAAGTACTGAGGCACCTTTTTCCATGTGGGGTATTGACTTTATTGGAGGATTTTTAGAAAATTCTAGTGGAGGGCATAGTTGGATATTAGTGGCTACTGATTATTTTACTAAATGGATAGAAGTTATCCCCACTAAAAAAGAAACAAGTAAGATAGTTACTGAGTTTCTGATGGAGAATATTTTAACCAAGTTTGGTGTCCCATCCAAATTAGTCATGGATAATGCCATGTGTTTCAAATCTAATGAGAACAAGGAATTTTGCAATGAATATGGGATTGTAATTTCTTATTCATCCCCATATCATCCATAGGAAAATTGTCAGGAAGAATCCAGTAACAAAAGTATTCTAGAAATTTCAAAGAAGACCTTAGAAAAGAATAAGAGAGCGTAGCATACAAAGTTTAGATTAGCCCCGTGGGCTGACAGAATAATAATTAAGAAGGATACTGGTATGTTAGCATTTGAGTTAGTATATGGTCTGCAGGCTAGAATGCCTATAAATAATCTATTACCTATATACAATTTTATACAAGAAGAGAAGCTAGAAGTTTCAGATCCAATCAAGGAAAGAATATTACAGTTGACTGAACTTGATGAGCTTAGAAGAGAAGGAGAGAAAGAGAATATAAAGTTGCAACAAAAAATAAAAGATTTGTTTGATAGAAGGGCTACTGAGAGAAAATTCCAACCAGGTGACCTAGTTCTTCAATGGAATGTAAAATCAGAAGACAAAGGTAAGCATAAAAAGTTTGAATCTTTATGGCTTGGTCCTTTTGTTATTTCTCAGAGTTTTGGCAAGGATTCCTATATTTTAAAGAACATGAATGATGAAGAGTATGAGTTTCCAGTGCATGGGAAATTTCTAACACCCTTCTTCAGTTGAAAAAATGAAAGTTAATGCACAAAAAGTCTATATCATACTATATATAGGTTTGTTTTCCCTTTTGTTGTGTGTTTCTTTTTAAGCAGTAGGTTAGTCAACGTCGCTTGTTTTTTTTGAAAAGGTCTGCAACCAAAGATTCTGAGATTCTTTGCCATAAACTATGTTTAGCCATCCTTAGATAGAGCCACTGTTGGTTGTATTCTTTGTTTTTTTTTTTTTGCCCTAAAAATTTTGAAGTCTCTGATTTTCCTATGCCCAGAAGGTAAAGATCTATGGTTGAAGCCATTTACATATCTCTGCAATTGGTTTTTTTGTCCAAAACCTAGTTCAAGATGTCAAAAACCCTAAGAAAAAGGTTAAATTTGTTCAGAAATGCAGAAAAACCCTAAATGCCCAGTCCAAGTTCTATTTCTGCGTTACCTTTTTCATATTTTAAGTTAGAACTTATTTACATGTGCTTATTACCTTGTCACTAAGTCTCATTAGAAAAATAGAATATTCCTTATGGTCTTGAGACTTAGTAGAAAGCTTTGGTCGCATTATCTCTTAATGAAAGAGAATATGCCAAAATAGATATGAAACTCTATGCACACTGTTCATCTCGGAAAAGATCCAACAATAGTCACTTTGTCTCTTGATAAAAGTGGGGCTAGTTATTTCATTTGGTGACTTTGAGTTTACTCAGTTGCATTGTCTTTTAATGTAACCCGACATTATGTGTTAACTTGATTAGTTAAAACAAACAGTGTTGTCGGGAAGTCTCATGATTATAACTATGGTTCAAAAATTATTAAGCAACATGGAGAAACAGTGGTCGCCAAGTCTCTAGATAAACTAAGGGTTTTGATATGTGTTTAAGTAAAGGTGTTGTCACACAGTCTCATGAGAAATGGTGAGTTAAGTTGAATATTAAGAGACACCGCGACAACCATACGATGAAGAAAAATCTAACGGTGGTCGCATGGTCTCTTAATAAAGTTGAAAAGTCATACATGATCAAGTGATTAAGAGACTTATGTGTTTATTCATGGGGTTGCTTGATTAAAAAAGAGTTAAGAAATTTATTCAGTGACATAGAGATATCACAGTCACTGAGTCTCCAGATATAACCAAAGGTAAGAGACAGTTAAGAAAAGTGTTTTGTCGCAAGGTCTCCATAAGATGAAAGGTTAAGTTAATAAATCATGAGACACCACGATAATTATGGATCAAAGAGTTAATCTGGTGGCAGTCATTGATTCTCCTGAAGAAACTACAATTAGTCAAAATATTAAGTGATAAGGAGATTACTTAGTCGCCGAATTGCTAAGAATGAATCAAAGTTAAAAGTGGACTTTTTAGCGGCGCCATTGTGAAAAGTTGTTAATCAATCATATTTTAAGGATTATGAATGGAAAAATAGTTGTAGTATGAGTTAATGCAGCCAATCAGATTTGATTTTGAATATAATTTGAATTTTTTAAGTTTTTTTATGCAAAATCATTCATTAGGAATTGATTGTTTGACAGTTTGAATGCCACGGCTGATACCATAAATTGATGTCATAGTATGTGAAGCTCATGGTGAAGTGATGGAATTACCAGCCAGAAGTGACAATCCACATTCAATTAGAAATTATAAGTATACTTGTCTATTATCATTTCATTTTTACCAAGCTTTGATTTCTCAAAGCGAAGAGTTTACAGAGTTTTAGTTTTTTTAAGAGAAATTGAGATTCCTATTAGAAAATGATTCTAAAGGAGATTTCTTGATTTAGAATTTAGTAAAGGCTGTAGTTGATAGTATTCCACAGCTCAGAGTTATAGAATTCAAGATAATTTATAGTTGTGGTGAGGGTTTGATAATATTTGTTTCAATATCAATATCTAGGGTTGTGATCAGAATAGAACAGAAGTATGAGTCAAGCTCAAAGTATGGCATCTACTAGTGGAAGAAGTAAATATTTTGAAGATGATTCAAAAGGGAAAAAAAACTACTCAAACAAATTCCTCACTCTGCTTCCCGGTTCTATTCAGAATTGAAAGGTTAGTGCAGATGTTATGATTGATGATATGTCATTTGTTAGAGATGCAAAAACACTAGGGTCGTCAGGATATTCACTTTTAAACTACTTTTTTAACAATAGTGATGGACCTATGCCTATCTCAAAGCCTTGGACCTGTGGTTTGGCCAGATTATTAGTCCCTGATGTCTTTGTTGATGTAGATTTTATATTAGAACAAGCCAGTAGATATGACGCTTTGATAAAAAATATTAAGAGGGATGATGGAAATCCTCTACTCAACCTAGACAGAAATACTTTTATGAAATCCTTCAATGTGTATTACCCAATGGCCACTGAGATAAATTTGAAGATCTTGGAGAATAGGTATACTAGGGAGTCGGGTGTTGTTGCTAAGTTGACTAGGGGTCATCATGTCCCTAAGAAAATGAAGGCCTATGTAAACCCCATGGCAGGAGCAACCCCATACTTCTACAAGGACCTAAATTTCTACATTAAATACATCGCATATGCACTATGTAGAGTGCATGGAAAAGATGTCAGAGCAGAAAGGATCACTTTAAACATCTTGATGATGGTGTTAGATATGGAGAATCTTAAAACCACTTCAAATTATGACTATATTCAATATATTAATGATCAAATGCACCAGGGATTTATTGATATACAAGCTAAGAAGAATCACCCAAGGTTCATGCATTATTCAATTCTTATGCATATGATCCTTTATTACAACTTCCCAATTTTGGATTGCTAATCTCTATAGCCATAGAGGTTTCACCATAATCAGCCCAACCCTATTCAATTTTGGATTAGAGTGTGGAATTACATATCTAGAGAATAGGAGGTTTGTGCCTTTGAGAATTGGATTATTTATCCATTTCTTAAGTGTTTAGGAGTTGATAATCCTAGATTGTCCATTAGGGTAATTTAGTTGTTGAGGCCCTGTCAGTATTTGGAAAAATGGTCAGGAGACCATAATTGGGGTGATTTCTACTATGAAAGGAATTTCACAATTATGAGGGTTTATGGTTGCCCCTACCCTCCACATATTTTTCCATATCATGTACCATCGAGGATAGCTGCAATGGAGTTCATTAGGCAGCTCATTTTAACAGATAAGGAGCACCTTGCTTCACATAGAAAGGGTACTTTCACCCCTAGGAAGTTTAGAGTTTATAATTTTTTGGTTGGAAAGGGAGCCCTAGACCAAGTGAATGCCTAGTTGAATCACTATAGAATGAATGTGGCCCTACATAGACATAATGATATAGAGAGATTCATTCTAAGTGCAAAGAATTTGCTTACACCCACCATCCCTTACACAAAGGGAAATGAAGAATGTATGGAAGAGGATTTAATCAGAAACATCTTAGAGGATGAAGAGGTGCATAAGAGAGAAACTAAATTCAATGAGCTTATGGACTTAGAGAGATAGGTGAGGAGAAAGGAAATAATTTTTGGGGGTTTCTACCCTAACATGCCTTATCTCAAGAGGCTAGATGCAATGATTGAAAACCACACTCTTTTGTGCAATCAGTTAGAAGATGCACTAGTGGTACCAGAGAAAGGTCACAAAGATCATTTAGAATTTGAATATGATAAGGACAGTGACCAGGGTTACCCCTCACCTACTGCCCATCCAGAATATCAAGAAATTTCATATTCTCAGCTAGATGAGGGTGAAAATATCATTGACCTAACAGAGGTCCCAGAAAAAGAAGTGACAGACGAGCCCCCTCTAAAAAAAACATAAGATAGAAGTAGGGGAGCCTTCTAAGAAAAGGAGAACTGATAAGATTGGAGCCCTAATAACTAGGAATAGGCCCTATGATCATCATCTGAGAAAGAAGATAAGGGAAGGGAAGAAATTGAAGAAAGATGCCAAGGATGAGGAGGAATTACCCCTTAGGTCTTGTAGTGATGAGAGATTATTGCATCAGGAGGAATTCCTCCAAGATGAAAGTTTCATAAAGACAAGGGAATTCAAGTATTTCCTTATTCGGAGTATGCAGCATCAAGTTGGGAAGTAGTTACAACTGGAAGGAGTTGATCCAGTTATTGAAGAAGCCTTGCAAACATTACAGGAATATGATCCTGAATCTAAGGAAATAACACTAGAGTAGGCTAGTGAACTGGTTAAGGGCAGTGGTATGTTACTTGTGGAAGGCTTTGACTTATCCTCAACCTTTATTATAGATCAAATTAGAAGACAGCCTAACAATAAATTGTCATCAGAAACTCAGGTTGGAAACATGATAAGATGGTTTGGCTATAACCCCAAATCTCAAGCACTTGCAATGTGGAGCTTAGCTCCCAAAGATCAAAAGCCATCTATTCTCAATATTTAGGAGAAGATGGAGGGAGAAAAAATCATGTGCACACTTTGATACCATAGGGGACTTGGATATAGCCCAAGTGATGACTCATTTTTCTCACCTAAATGAGGCAAAGACAACTCAATTGTCGGATAAATTATAGAAGCTCACTAGTGATACTAGTGATATTGTCAGAGATAGAGAGTTGTCTTTAAAAAAGATCAAGGAACAGGCTAAGCTCATAGATGAGCTTACTAGATAATTGATGGAAATAACATAGCCTTCCCCTGTTGAGCCTAAAGAGGTTAAACACATGGAAGTCCAGACAGAGGATGTAGGGGAGTTACCTGTTGGAACAAAGCCAGAGATTAGAAAGTGTAATAATGATGTTTTGGAGGCTCTCAATTCAATTTTGTAGCACAGAGTTGATGTCATCAAGGATAGGATAAATATAGTATATGGGGCTTACAATAGATTTCCTAGGTTACAAGTTGAGATAGCAAGTTTTTTGACAATTTTGGATCCTTATTATGCAACTTGGTCTGGTAGAACATCTCTTTTTAAAAGATTAGCATCAGCACAACCATTGAGATCAGATGTGCCAAAGATATTAATCATGGTTGGTACAGAGATAGAATAGATTGGGGCTACTTTATCCTTTTTCAAGGGTAATGTAGACACCTAAAATTTACCAGGTGTATCTCAAGCATTCCAAATTATAAATCTCTGCCAAATGCTTCATAATATCATCTCAATGCAAATCAAATGGACATTTATCAAATCAAAGGAACAAAATTCAAATCAAATTAAAAGATCAAATAATCATGAAATCAATAATTAAATCCAAGCCTAAAGGGATTAATCAAATTATGCAATTGATTTTTCAATTGTATAGTTCAAATCAAAAAGGATCAAATCCAACCCAATCACCCTTCCATGGCTAATTTAATTAAATGATGGAGTTATTTAATTCCTAATTCTTTGAGACAACCAACCAACTTTCCCTCCATTTGCAAACACCTCAAAGCTTTTGAATTAACCAAGTTTTGATCATGATCAACTCAATCTACCCCCTACCCTTGGGAAAATGCTATAAATACAAGCAATTTCCTTTGTGTTTAGAATCCAAGAATTCAAGAGCAAAAGCATCCTTATTATAGACACATTGAGGAGCATTTGAGAGCTTTTGAGAGATTTTTAGCATTTTCATTTCATTTAGCATATCATGTTTAGGAGCATTTGCTATTTTATCGTATGATCTTGGAGCATTTTTGAACATTTTGAGCATTCTAGCTAGATTTGAGCATTCTTTTTCATACATATCTCATTCTAGGATTGTCCTTGAGAGAAATTAAGTCTGAGAGCTCTCTTAACAAAGCTTGGATAGAGAACCATGAGATGATATAGATTGTTTAGTTTCAATTCTTACATTAACATTTTTATCTTTCCATAGAATTGTTGCTTTCATTCTTAATTTCATGAAGGTGTAATTTCTTCATTCTAGACGAACATTTTCTAGCTTGGAACCTAATGGAGTCATCTGGACGATCAATCGAATTGAGTTCATATATTTTTTCCTATATCAAACTTTCAACTTTCTGGTAGGCGACACTTAACTAAGTGTACGTGGATTTTAAAGCTAAGCGGCATTTAAATATTTAAACGTGACTCTTTACCATGCGGAGGTGGCATTTTACTTTTTAGGCGGCCTTTTGAAGGGCTACGCGGTTTTTAAATCCTCATACGCGGCTTTTAAAACATGGTGTTTTTAGGTGGCATATTTCCTCTTTTGGGTTGCAATTTTAACCTAGCTCCTATGCGGCTAAGGATTGCATGTATGCGGCTTTTCACAGTGTTGACACGACTTTTAACTAACCTACACGACAATTTTCTATGTGACATTTTTATAAAAATTTTCTACAAAGCAATAAAAACATGCAATAAATGCAATTTTAAGAGAAATAAATGCAATTTTAAGAGTTTGAACTACTCACTGGAGGCCTGTAGTTAGGAGGTCTCTGATATCTATGTGCTCACTCGAATCTGTGCTCTTGAATAGGGACCACCATTGCTATCAATCATCAGAGGCTCAGAGCAAAATCTCAATAGTAAAAAGTGAAAATTAATAGTAAATTTGGGTTTTTCAACCTATTTAAGCTATTTTAACCTATTTTATGAGATTTTTGACCCAGTCAAACCTAATCTACATATTCTTCTCACTAGGGTATTTGTTCGACATCTTTTCACATCATTGTTTATCAGAAATGCTATCATCTTTGATCTATTTTTTACACTTTGTTCATCAAAAACTTTTACCTACGATCAAGATGATTCAATTTCTGAGGGGGCATCATCATATCATCAAACTGGGATTCTGTAGCATATCTTGTATCAAATCTGGCAGCATATCTTGTATCAAATCTGGGGCATTAAAATTTCAAATTTTATCAATCACAGCATCATATCAGATTTTCATATCAGGGTTCCATATCAGGATTTTCATATCAGGGTTTCATATCGAAGTTTCATATCAGGATTTTCATATCAGGATTTTCATATTGATGTTTCATATCAGGATTTTTCATATCAGGTTTTCATATCAGCTCATCAGTATCAACTCAATGTTCAGGACAATCAAGCTTTCTTTGAATCAATGCACTTCACACATTACTTCAAAGAGGGGCATTTGTAGACACCTAAAATTTACCAGGTGTATCTCAAGCATTCCAAATTATAAATCTCAGCCAAATACTTCATAAAATCATCTTAATGCAAATCAAATGGACATTTATGAAATCAAAGGAACAAAATTCAAATCAAATTAAAAGATTAAATAATCATGAAATCAGTAATTAAATCCAAGCCTAAAGGGATTAATCAAATTATGCAATTGATTTTTCAATTGTATAGTTCAAATAAAAAAGGATCAAATCCAACCCAATCACCCTTCTATGGCTAATTTAATTAAATGATGGAGTTATTTAATTCCTAATTCTTTGAGACAACCAACCAAATTTCCCTCCATTTGCAAACACCTCAAAGCTTTTGACTTAACCAAGCTTTGATCATGATCAACTCACTCTATCCCCTACCCTTGGGAAAATTCTATAAATACAAGTAATTTCCTTTGTGTTTGAAATCCAAGAATTCAAGAGAAAAAGCATCCTTATTATAGACACATTGAGGAGCATTTGAGAGCTTTTGAGAGAGATTTTTAGCATTTGCATTTCATTTAGCATATCATGTTTTGGAGCATTTGCTATTTTCTCTTATGATCTTGGAGCATTTTTGAACATTTTGAGCATTATAGCTAGATTTGAGCATTTTTTTTCATATATATCTCATTCTAGGATATGTCCTTGAGAGAGATTAAGCCTGAGAGCTCTCTTAACAAAGCTTGGATAGAGAACCATGAGATGATATAGATTGTTTAGTTTCAATTCTTAGATTAACTTGTTTATCTTTCCATAGAATTATTTCTTTCATTCTTAATTTCATGAAGGTGTATTTTCTTACACACATAATGGTGCCCATCGTGGGGCTCTAAGCCTCTATATTAACATTTTTATCATAATATTTGGTCTGTTTTCTTTGTTCTTGGTGTTTTTCTTGCGGAAAACAAGAGAAAAGTCGTGTATGCTATGCTAAGAGCCACCTACGAACACCAAAACACCACCTGAAAAGCTTGATTTGTCTCTGTCTTTATTTTTGTTGCCACGTGGGAAATAAATTGGACCACCTTTTAGATAAATCACGCCGCCTATCAGATAAAGTGCACCGCCTGTGAACTTTCAACAGCCGCTTATCAACAATTTATGACTACTCTTTATACTTTTTGTGCCACTTTTTATGTTTATTTTACCACCTGTGATATTTTAAGAGCCACGTAGTACGAGTTAAAATCCACCTTTAAAGTTTAAAGTTACGCTTACTAGCATTTTGTAGCCGCTATTTAGTTGTAAAATGCTGTGTAGCAACTTTTGCTTTAAAACAATTTTTGGTTGATTCTGTCACTTTTATAATTCTCTATGTTTTCTTTTTCTGCAGATGAAAAATACCCAAAGGTGCAGAAACCAGAGAAGTGAATCTCAAGGCCTAGCAAGGAGGTAAGACCTAAAACCAAAAATGATAAAGAGATTCATAATGAAAATTTGTTAGAGAGCTTGTTTGAGGAAGAGCATTTATATGATCATTATATTAAGGTGTTCTTTGCATATAAGAGAAAATTTCCTAATCTTTAAATAATTTGGCATCCTTACTTTCTTTAAAAGCTTTAATCTATAAATCATTCATTTGAAAGAGCTTTTAGGAGGTTTTTGTGTCTTTTAAGGTTTTCAAGTTTTTCTTCACTTTGTTGTGTTTTGTGTTGACTAACTTTGTTGGAGGAGATGGAGTGGGAACGATCACCACTAGGTGAGTAAAAAGACAAGCCAAATGCTCAAAAATGCACCTAGCACTTTGCTAGCTTCAAAATCAAGTATTTCTCTCGTCAAGCTTGCATTTGATTAAATTGTGGCTTTCTTTAAATCTAGCACAAGTAGAAAATCCTTTATTTCATCCAAATTTAACAAGCATTAGGCATATGCTCTTCACTTTTCAAAGTGAATCAAAAAGAAAAACGTGCAAAGAAAATTTGGTAGAAGGACAAGGATAGGCAAATTGAACCACACATTTCCATTCTAAGAACCTCCTTGTTAAGGAGTTGAAAATGAACAAAGTTGTTTAAAGTGTTTGGAACAAAAGGAAGACAATAGGGATATGCTCTTCACTCTTTGAGTGAATCAAATTCCCAAACTTGTTGGACCAAGTTCAATTCCCACTTTTATGAATATGCTAGCTAAATAGATCTTTAAAGGGCCTACCTCCCAATAATTTCCTTACAAGGATGGTGAGAGGGAACGACCCAAAGTGGGAGATATTTACTTTTACTACAATATCGTCTGACCCACTATAAATAATGCACTTTTCCTTAATCAAAAAGTGACTAAAACTTGTGCAAGCCATCCTCACTTCCTCTAATATTCCTTCAGGATTGCGCAAAATCATACTTTTGTGCATGTGGGAAGCCCTCAAAGGGGTAAAGGATCTTGTCAAGGTTTATACCAAAATAGGTTGAGACCTTATAAAATAGTAGACCTACCTTTGTAGAGCCATATTTAAAAGCCAAATTTGTTGAGGCTAAGGTAGACTGCTTGGAAGATATTCTTGTACAAACCTGTTGAAACATCTGAGAAAATACACTTTTAGTGTGGTTTTTAGGAATATGATGCAAATCTTACGTGTGTGCTAAGTTTGTATTTCATTTTCATGCAAGAATAGTGTTTGATAAATCTGATCATAGATATTAAAATTTTAAAACCTGAAAACACTATTAAAATTGAAAAAATTAGTTCTGATCAGCAAAACACCATGTGCAATCATTGAAGAGCCACTTACAAACAAAGCTGAGCCACCTACCAAACACAAAACATCAAGTGATAACATCAAACAACCACATGCTAACTATAAAGAGACGCGTAACAATATTTCAAAAATGCCTAACAATAGAGAAATGTCGCCTGCCAACTGTAGAGCGCCACATAGAGATTTTCTAGTAACTACGTATTATCAATAAAAGGTTGCCCACACACAGGTAAGAGCCGCCTAGAAATATTAAAAGGCAAACAATGGGTATCTACCAAAAGTTTAAGAAAAAGAAAATTTAATTTTTGGATACCCTTTTGGACGTTCTATCACTAAGAATACATGTCTTGATCAGAATCTTCCATTTCAAAGCATTTTGCAAATTCGTACACGGATTGGTCATTGAACAAGTTTGAAAACGTAGGATCCTCATTTTGACATATGTTAATGCCAGTTTTCACTCGATCCCATTACATAAAAGCTACCCTATAATCAGACGGGTCTTATTTGAGACAAGAGTGTCCCTTCCTAGGTGATCCCTTTTCTGCAAATCCTGTACATGAAACCATCAAGGAAACAGAATTGAGGATGTCTTTTCCATTTGGTCATATAGATCTTGATCAGATTAATCATGTGAACAATGATTTAACCAAACAAGGAAATGTTGATGCTAACGACAAAGGACCCAACACCAATATCAACAGAGGGACAAACATAGACCCTAACAATCAAGGGATGAATAACATCGACAATGGGGGCAATATGGACCCAATTGAGGAAGAACTAACTGATGAAAAGGTTACTGAGGCTATGCAAATCCCTTTCTTTATGAAACTTGTGGAAAAAGTATTGGAGAAGAACAAAGAGAAGTACTTCCTAGACCTATCACAAATGGGTCTCAAACTTCCACATGATTATGATTTTGCCAAACTCAAGAAAGAAGAAGCAGAGGCTAACCCCATTGATATCATGAACAAACAATTCCAGCTTTTTCAACTACAATTGGACACATTGAAACAAGGTGGGGCTCCTAAGCCTTTTTCTATTGAAGCCTTGTGTCCTTTTCCTTTTGAAAAGTCCTTAGTCATGATACCATTTCCAACAAATGCTATTTATCCAAAATATGATAAATATGAAGGAAAATCTGATCCCCAAGATCACTTAAGGGAATTCGGTGCCCTAAGTCTAGAGTTCATGCATGACACAACCTACCTCATGAGGTTATTCCATAGAAGTTTGGGAGGCATGGCAATGGAGTGGTTCTCAAAATTGCCCTCTGGTATTAGGACCTTTGAGGAATTGGCCTCTAAATTTGTAACCCACTATTCTTATAACATCAAACATGAGGTTACAATGTTAAATCTATGCAATACCAAACAACGAGATGGATAGGGTTTCCTACTTTTCCTACAATGATGGAGGGAAGTATTTGTTAGATACCCTCGAAGTGTACCCAAAAAGGAAAAGATGGATATCTTTGTGAATAGTTGGAATCATGAAATGAACTATCAATTAAGGCTACAATATCCTAGGTCATTCCAAGACTTAATTGAGAATGGAGTGACAACTGAAGAAGTATTGGTGAAAAGTGGAGAAATTAAACTCTACAAAGATAACAAAAATAACAACAACAACAATACCTCCAACACCAATCAAAATTGAAATAACAACAACAACAGCAACAACAGTCGATATTGGATAAGGAATAACAACAACAATAAAGGAGTGGTTAAAGATGGAGTGGTGGAGGCTAATACTTTAAAAGCTATCCCTTTCAACCTCACTCAAAAATTAGCTCAAGCCAATAACCTGAATCAAGCACCCAAAGTTCCCTTCAACAACAACACTAATAACAACTTTGGAAATAATCAAGGGGCTTCCAAGCCTAAACTATTCTTTGCACCTACACCCAAGAGGACATTCACTACATTGGGTGAACCATTGGAAAATGCATTAAGGACATTTATTGAAAATATGCTTATCAATCTACCAAAGGCTCAACCCTAAGAACCACACATCAAGCCAAACTGGTGGAATGAGAACAACCATTGTGATTATCATTGAAATAGGGGACATAAGACCAATGATTGCCTATGTCTCAAACATGTGGTACAAGATCTCATAGACAATGGTGTGATAAAGGTGGATGGACCTCAAAATAATGAAGATCACATCGCCTTTAAGACTCCTTTTTATAAGCATGAAAAGGGAGAATCTTCTAATTCCAACAATGGAGGAAACAATGCAAATAATGTAAAAAGCAGTCATAATGTTAACTTTTCCCATACTTATGACAATACCATCAATGTCTTTTGTGATTAAAGACCAACCTTTTCAAGGATCCGCTAATGCCATCACAAGGGGGGAAGCCTCAAAGGTTACCTTACAAGGAGTTACTCCTATTACTATTGGTCCCAAGGCACCAAATATTGTGGCTAAACAAACACCACCCACCACAAAGCCTTATAGTTTGGTGGACCAATTACAAAAGACTCCTGCCCAAATATCAATTTTGGAATTGCTAAAACTATCTCCTAATCACAAAGAGATTTTGGAAAAGGCCTTATGTGAGACCATGGTCCCTATAAACTTGGAAGAAGACAGATTTCAGAACATGGTAGGACACTTCATAGCCCCTCATTTACTTTCCTTTTTGGAGCAAGATGACATGTCTATCACACATCCTCAAAACTTACCCTTGCATATAAAGGTATTAATCCAAAGACATAGGGTTAAGAGATTCCTCATAGATGGTGGATCTGGTCTGCACTTTAAACCTTTTCAATTCATTAGGTCTATTTGAGTCTTCCATTGATCCAAAGAAACAAATCACTATTAAGGCTTATGATGAAGAGGAAAGATCTTCAAAGGCTATGATCGTTCTACCAATTCAAGTGGGACCTATCAAAATGGACACTATATGTCAGTTCCTTGACATGAAATTGACCTACAACATCTTACTAGGAAGGCCTTGGATACATGAGATGCAAGCGGTACCTTCTACATATCACCAATGCATGAAAATTCCATACCTAGGGGAGGAGATCACAATTGGAGGAGATTCAAACCCATTCCAATATTGTAATGCTTTGAAGCCAAGTCATGAATTGTATATTCCTCATAATAGGGAAAGAGTTATCCCTGATATTACCATGGAAGAAGCCAAATAAGAAAAACTAGAACCAACATCAAAAGTCACATCTACTCCTAACCCTATTCAAACTAACTCAAATACATTGGCTAAGGGAAAATAAAAGATGAGTTATGAGGGTTCAAATTCAAAGGATACTTTAGTTCAGACTTCAACATTGATATTGGAATCTTCTAAACCCACTAAGGAAGAGAGAGAACAAACTAAGAATGATCATTATGAAAAGATGAGTGACCTAATGCATCAATTTGAAAAACAATGTACAATTAACTCAAAAGGAGTAGGGATATATTCTATTTCCCTCTTTGATTTACCTACATCCCCAAGGACACATGGGAAACCATCCAAAGATCATCAACCTCATAAGTACAATGCCCATTTTGTGAGGGAATGTGACAAACAAGAATTAGACAAAGAAGATGA
>MU226835.1:4060095-4088686 GCA_018584345.1 Thuja plicata | reverse complement strand
TTGAGATATTAATATAATTATCTTGCAATCTCTTTTCTACATCTGAATTGTCCCTTTGCATTTTTTGTATTGTTCTTGTATGTTTATTTGTAAGGCATTTAAGCATATTGATCACAAGGTGGTTATGCACTTACTTGTAAGTTCCTTCAAGGAAGGATTAAAAGGCTTAAAGTAACCCAGAGAACATAGCATAAGTTTAAGGATTGGATGATATAATTGTAGGAAGAGGATAGTCTACAAGGTATTCTATTTCTATTGCAAGTGTTATATTGATCACCTCACTATGGATTCTCACAATATATTGACTCATAGGCCAAGGATTATGAACTAGTTCTTATTTGCTAAGTAATTGATTCATAATACAATACTTTCAATTTACTTGATCATACACAATATAGAACAGATAATTCCATTCAAGTAATTGTATTCATTGGATATAGTTCAGTTTGCTTATTCTTTGAAGATAGAATCATTAGGTTACCCCTCCTAATATGAAAAGGAATAAGGATGAATATCCTTAAAACAATACTATTTAATGTTATCTTTTCAATAGTTTTCATGGTTAAACTCTGTGTTAATTTTTTTTTAGTTTCATGCAGAGTGATTTATAAGATAATACAATAAACAAGAAGCAAATTAGTATCCACATTTGCTAATACTATGAGACAACAATCATATATAGGTAATACATGCCTGGGTGTTGTGGAACCTAAAAGGAAGGAGGTGATAGTAGTTTCCCCATATATTATCATAAACCCTCATCAATTAGAGTTTTCTCTTGCTTGAGTCAGTATATTCAAACATTGGAAGTCATAAATTTAATCAAGCATTAGTTGAAGGTTCAGCAAGAAAAAACCCTAACATAATCAATACCCTCAACCTATGAAAAACCCTTCGCAAGAAGATGTGCCTTGTACTTATCAATGGAACCATCAACATCAAACTTAGTATGATACAACCACTTGCATCACACTAACTTTCTTCCCTTAGGAAGAGAACAAAGATCCCAAGTATGATTCTTCATCAAAGAAGAATGCTCCTCCTCGATAGCACTGTCCCACTCAGTATGTCCTGTTGCTGCTGTAAATGTTAGAGGATCACCACTAATAGCATGATTCAGAAGACTAGAACCCACAATATGAGTTTGGGTGCGATGGGAAATGGCCGGGTCACCAATAAGAGATCCTGTAGCCTCAACTGTAACACGAGCCCATCTAGGCATTGGTGGAGGATCATGTGGTGGAGGTAAATAGGGATCACCAATATCATCATCCTCATCATCCTAAAAATAAACTGGAAGGGATGAGGGAGTAGTGGTAAGTGAATTAGTCTCTGGAAGTAGGGTATCTAGTACAAGAAGACATTCATCAAACTGGACATCCCATCAAAATAGGACCTCTCTAGAATCAGGATCAAACAACCTGTATGCCTTAACATCATCGTAGTAGAGAACAAAAATGAGGTGTCAGCTCTTATGCTCCATTTCTCTCCTCTGAGAATCAGGCACAAATGCCCATGCTTTACTACCAAAAACTCAAAATGAAGATACATCAGGCTTGAAATGAGACCAAGCCTCCTCAGGAGTTATATGTCAAACTGCCTTATGGGGCATCCGATTCTGTATATAGTTGGCACAATTGACTACCTCTGCCCAAAAAGATGAATCCATGGACCTTGGCTGTATCATTAAATTATCCATCTCTTGAAGTGTTTTGTTGTTTCTTTCTACCACACCATTCTGCTAAGCGGTGTAGGGCACTAAAAACTGATGCTGAAGACCATGTTCAGAGAAAAAATCCTTGAAAGCTAGGTTCACATACTCCCCCCATTATCTGTGTGTGTCTTCCAAATAGAAAGACTAGACTACTTCTCCACAAATGTCATAAAGACTCAAAATGAATCAAAGACATTAGAATTGTACTTCAAAAAGTACACCCATGTGTGCCTGCAGAAGTCATCAATGAAAGGCACCAGAGAAAGGAGTAGGAAATGACATGAGGTCTCTATGAATCAAATCTAATGGTGCCAAAGCATGAGTAGCTTTTCCATGAAAAAAAGGATCCCTATGTTGTTTTCTAAGAACACAACCCTGACAAACACCATCAATGCAACAAATCTATGGAAGCCTAAGAACAAGTGCCTGTGTGCTCATCTGCTGAAGATATCTACAATTTACATGGCCCAAATGCTCATGCCAAAGTCTTCTCACTGAATCTGCATGTGCTATAAGACATGAAAGTTTACCATCAGATGGCTCAAACCCATCAAATCTATATAGGAAAGATGCAAAGTCAACACTCCCAGTAGCCACAATCAAATCAAAATCATGTAAGTCCCAAATAACCACATCATGTGGTGAGAACTCAACTATCTTACCAGAGTCAGAGTGGAAAATCTGATAGATGGAAAATAGGTTCATCGAGATGTCAGGGACAAAAAGAACATCCTGAAGAGAACCCCTAGCTAATGCAACAGAACCAGAACCCAAAAATGAAAGATGGGATGTGTTCCCAATAGCAATCTATGAAGTAGCACAGGGAGAAAGTGAGGTGACCAACTGTTGAGCATGATTTAGATGATGAGAGGCACCAAAATCCAAAATCCAAGTGGGCCTAGAAGTCATTGCTCCTAGAGTAAGAGCATGACCTTTCCCTGTAGGGGAAGATGTGGACTGAGGAGAATAAATGTGATCCTCCTACATGGCTTCCTCTAAAGCCTCCAAACATTTCCAACAACTAGAAACGGGATGTCCATCCTTGCCACAAAAACTATAGGTCTCAACTGATTTCTCTTAGTCTTGGAGGTAGACTCAATAGACTTTGAAGAAGATTTACCCTTGGAAGGGTTAGCTGGAAGTTTTGAATTAGGTTTCTTTGCAAGTTTGGAGGAATACTCATTGCCTGCTGAATCTTTCTTTGGTTTGGCTTTCTATTTTGGTTTCCCCTGTGAAGAATGAGTAGCCAATGCTTGGCCTGAAGAGCCAGAAGCATCCATGTGTTGGAACTTTTCCTATTCCCATGTCAACCGATCACAGAATGTCTCAAAAGAAGATATGGTGTGTCTGGCACCCAAAGCATTCATAGTGGAGTAGAAAGTGGAAGAAAAGATCTGATACTATCCTCTCAACTTTGAGAGTATCAAGAAGATACACTCATCATCTGTCTTATTCCTCCCACATCCCTGCAAAATTGAACGCAGAGATTTAAACTTCACCAAGAAGTCCTCCATAGTGGGAAAGCTTGTAAGAGTCAAAGTGGTCAACTCTGAATCAAGATGAAGTTCCCAGAACTCATTCACTATGCCAAACAAATCTACAAAATTTCCCCAAATATGCCAAGGAGTGGTCAAACCATGTAGGTGAAATATGAGACTATAGGAGATGTTCAGTGCAATCAAGCCCACGGATTCATCCATTTTTTTTGTGCTGAAGAACCTCAAAAGGGCATTGTAGGACAAGTTGGTGCTCATCCAAACATGACCATAAGCCACGTGACATAAGTAGACTAGTCATGTGTGCTTTCCAAGTGTGATAAATGTGTGGTGTCAGCCAGGCCATAGAGCAGTCCGATATTGAGAGAAGAATAAGACAGAAGAAGAAGGGTCTTTTTTGAAGAAAATTACAGAAAGGAAAATGCACCCCCATAATGTATATAATCCTATCCCTCGTACACCAAAGAAACAACTATAGAAAGCACAAAAAAACTACAAGAAAACATAGATGCCAGATGCAGAGATGGAGGAAAATAAAGCCTCTACTTCAATGCCAAAAATAGGAGCTCAAATGGCCTAATCATAAAACAAAACTAGCATCATCATCTCTGGCTTGAAAATAGATTTTTGGTGATATTTTGTTTTTAAAAAATGGACACCGTATGCAAAAGTTATGGCTGAAAAACCAATTGCACCTCTAAAAAAGAGGTCTTTAGAAAAAACCAGACACAAAAATAATTTGACAGCCAAATGACCATCGCAGCATCTGAGAAAAAAATTGATGGCCATCTGCACATCACACACTTGTCTCATCGAGAAAATTTTCCATTCGCCAAAAAAAGTTAGGCCACCGGAAAATTTTGAAATCCTGATGGAAAAGTGATGTCAGCACCAGATTGCTAATGTCATCAAATGTGGCAGGCGGTGGGCAGAGAGGTGGTGGTGCTGGCTGATGGAGGTGGTGTTCGAGTGGCACTATGCCAATGGCGTGCTGGTGGCATGCCAACAGGGGCTAGGCGTAGGCTGGGCTGCGGTGGTGCCGGGGTGGCATGGCAGTGGCGTCCTGGTGGTGTGGCCGGTAGTGTCTAGAAAAGCCCTAAAATGGACATTTTTCAAGATTTTTTGAATTTTTTTTCTCGATTTACATGTCGTACGACCTAAGATGTAGAAATTTTTTCCTAGAGGTCATTATGGCCAAAAATGAAAACTTTATATGAATTTTGACTCTCCTAGGGCTTTTGAGCGCGATGGTGGTGTCTATTTTCGCTCAAAGTGCACTAGAAAAAAGTGCCTCTCTAGATTGAAAAAAAAACCTTAGAGAAACTGTGGTTTTTGTCTTTGAATCATGACTTCAAGACCTCCAGACTAGGCAGTAGTAGGGAAGCTCTGATACTATGTAGAAGTTGAGAAATCCAACTTCACAGTTCGCCAAGAACACCTACATGTAAATAACCTATTGCTAAAACGAAGCCAAAGAGACAAAAAGCAAAGGTTTGGAATATCTCAGCGGTGTGAGAAATTGTATTCCAAGATAATGAAAAATAATTACAAGAGTTCAACCTATAAGGTGAATGAAACCCTAAAAAGGTAAAAAGCTAGGTTGTGCATAATAATTAATATAAAATATTAATTATATGCACCTAAGAGACATCTTAAGTAAAATAGAGTAATAGACAACTTAATAATTAAATCAAAGTGATCTAATTAATAAGTGTAAATAGATAATTAGTCTAACAAAGCTCACTTCTCAAATGAAAAATCCTCAAGCTAAAACCTGGAGGAAATCTTATTGCCTTACCATTCAATCACTACAATGCCTGGGAGTGCTTTTTAAACTAGAAAGAAGCATCTACCTTATGTCAAAGTCAGTTCCATTAAAGTACAATAATGATCTCTTCTCAAACTCTCTCTGACTCCTTCAGATGATAAATTTAGCCTTCAAGAGATCTCCTTCCACTTATCTACAATAAATTTATGGCATTTGCAACCAATCTTCCACTTCTACACCTACTGATTTTTCCCTAATTCATTATCTTATATCAAGAACTAGGTCAGAAAAAAATTAATTCATCATCTCTTCAAATAAAAATGTCAAATATTATATTTCAAATCCATCTCTGCCCATCAAATCATAGCCGCGACCTATTCAAACCAAATTTAGATCATAAATCTCCTAGTTTTCATGATATACCACTTTCCCAACATGATTTACCAACTAAGTCGGCCAAGAACAAAATATAACAATAATATTATTATTATAGACAAAAAATTCCATCAATCTGATCCTTGTAATCCTTGGGTATCACCAAATCAGCAAGAACATACTTCAAGAACATCCAATAGAATCATGATAAATACTCAAACACACAAATCCAATACAACCATTGGATTTGCTAGCCCTTTTTTGCCAAACCTAAAGAACACTATCAACAAGTCTCTAAGACAATAAAAATATATCATCCAGACCTCTCAAAAACAAACCATTTGGATTAAAGACACCTGAGTATGTCCCAAACAAACTCCTATATTCCCTCTATGAAATTATAACTTGATTGTGCATACCAAACATCTTTCTATCTTCCTGTCAGCATTGTATGTCACCCTATCTGCCAGTCACCAATTCTAACCTTGAATCATGTCCAAATCCTTGTGATATCGTCTTAAATTTTGATTGATCTAATTACTAACCTTATTCAAATATCTCCCATGTGCATGACCTCGTATCTGCAATATTAAATCCTCACTAGACGTCTGAGCATCTTGTTTCACTAGGTAACCTACAAAAGTTAAGTTAGAACAAAAAAATATATCCTCTGATCAATTCCTATGATTCCTCTAGTTCCTCTAATTCCTCTGATATGTTGACATGAATGAAAACACATCCAACATGAAAATATGCAAACAATCTCCCCCTTTGTAATTTTTGGAAACATATGATGTTAAAAATAAGTAATTCAATCATAAACCAACAATCTCACTCCTAGAAAGATAATTAGCACTACTACCAGAAATGTCCACAATTATCTTTTAGAGTCTCTCTAATTTATCTTCCTCAATAATCTTCTTCCCTAGAAGAAAGCCTCACTGGGTTCCAAAATGGTTACATGTTATTCTCTCCATCATCAATCACCTCCTTAGATGTGCATTCTTCCTCTTTGCTAAAGCTCTTCTTGTACTTATTTTTCACATTCTATTCTCTCCCTTCTCATCTAACATGATTTCTTCACATCTGCTATCTCTCTCATCTACTCTTCTCTTTTTCACTTTCTCTTCACACCTTATTATTTTCCACATCTTCTTATTTCCCCCTTTGAAATCAATGACATAGGTGTATCATCTTATTTTATACAACCTTATTTTTCATATCAACGACTGCTTCCTCTTCCTTATCTTCTTCTGCTACCTTGTCAAGTTCATCTTTCCTTCTTTCACACACATCTCAGATCCACAAAACACATCCAAACACTTATCAAGTCCTTAACTTATTTCTTTCTACAGTTCCTTTTTTCTCTCTAAAAATACTTATTTTCAGATCATACCAACTACATTACCATGCTTACTACTCCCCCTGAGTAGCAGCCTCTATACATCTATCCATTTTGAATGATATCTCCATAAATTTCTCTAGATTGATACATTCTCATGCATCTTAGTTTTTTTTAGGAAGAGAAAATCCGCTTGACTTTCCTTTTGGATTTAGAGAAGTAGATCCATATTTTGTAGTAGCCTTGTTCTTCTTTCTTCTTGTCCTCTTCTTATTCTTATGTTCTTTTTCTCTTTTCTCTTTTTCTTTTCCTTTCACATCCCTTTGATCATTTTTTTCTTTCCTATGTTCTTCTTTCTTCCTACTCTAACCATTCTTTTTCATTTTTTTTTTCCTCCTTTAGTGTCACATTTTTTCAAGTTCTTGCCTCTGCAATTTTGAGTAGTAACTTCAGAGATATTGCATTTGATTTTTAGAACAATCTTATGTCTATTTTGTTGTTTTTTTTTGTAGTGCGTCGTCTAGCGTTGTGACAAAATTTCTTACATGTAAAAAATATAACATTTTCTCTTTTAATAGTATAAATATATATAGGCACTCAAGGCCATGGGTGAGGTATCTCAATTATCTTATTTAATGTGTAACCCAAATAAGTTTATTTTAATTATGTTATCACTTGATTTCAACTCCAAAATGGGTTACCCTGATCTGACCAATTAGGGCATCAACCTCCATTACAAGACACTCTCCTAGAAATGCTCTTCATAAACCCTCCCCTATGCTCCAAATAGAATTCAAAGGTATTAATCATCAAATAAAGTTGAATCTTCATCAAATCCAAGGAAACCACAAAAGCAGTATTTGCGGCATTAATAAAGAACCTCAAAATCAACACTAGGATCCACATCGTCCAACATCTATATGGACATTCATGAGACTCTTAAATGGCCATCTTTTCAAGTGATTTTTATTTTCTTTTCAGTGGTTTACTTACAAAATAGATACTTAGACTTGTGTTTTTATATGTATATTTTATATGTGTAAAGACATAATTAGGAATGTGGATGATAAAAGAACATGGTATATTTTCTTGAAACTGATGGATAGAAATGAAAGAATGCAGTAGTTATATGCTAATGAATGATCCTATTTCCTATGCCATGTTTGTAGGTAGTTTCCTTCCTGTATCCATGTTCCTTGCAAGAGTATTAATTAGAACTTAACACTTCTTTCCTAATATTAATGATCAGAATATGTATGTATCGAAGGTTGTGCGTGCATTAATCATTTTGTAGGGATCGGTCGTGGTGTATTCAAGATCAACATAGTGATGTTGAAGAAGTCAAAGACACTCATTGCTGCAAAGACGTCATCAATTCTAAGAAGTCGACCAAGCAATTGAGTAAGTTAAGGAGTTTATGCAAGATCTTTGCGTGAGGAACAAGTCAATACAATTTTATGTTAAATGCAACACGTGGATCTAGAGCCCACCGTGTACTATATTTTGGGAGGACTTATTCTCGATAACTGATATTTCTATTATGAGACATTATGTATCTGTAATGATCCTCATTAATGGAGTGATCTTAGATTTAGGGAGTAATTGTATTTTTCCTTTAAATAAGATGACTATTGTAACTCTTTGGAGTTAGTCGAGTTAGTTGATATTTCTTAATAGAAGCTGATATAGTTATAATATTGTTTTATTTATCCAAGTGTATTTTCCATGAATAAATAGAATGCACAGTTTGAGTTCAATTATTTTATCTTGATTGTGATTATGTTCACTCATCCAAGTGAATTACTTTGTTAGAGTAGAAATCATTTCCCTACTTATTAAGAAGTAAAGTAGAAGTATGTTTTTCCTACAGCCACTAGTAACAGAACTAGTAGACTGTTCCTGCAGCATAGGCGGGTAGAGAATTTCCCATCCATGATTACTATTTTCCTACAATAAGCACATTTACTTGAGTTAGCATAGATTTCTTGAAGCTTAATGTATTTCAATTTCATAGGATTAGCCATGAGAATCAAGAGAGTTTGAATCATATACTTTGCATATGCCATTCCAAGTTTACGTCCCTGGTCGATAATTAAATGAGACTGAATAATCTAATTAGAAACCATTTAGGGTGTCCAATATTGAAATAAGTAGTCCAATGCTATGTGTTTCTAAGAAAATTGTTTAGCCAAGAATTTTTGGCACCATTGCTGGGTATGGTGTTAGTTCAAACTTACTTTGGTGTTCATGTTCCGAGTTTTCATAATTTAGGACTGAGTTTTAAGTAATTCTTTTATGCATACAAGAAGAGAACCTTGTGGGAGATTCCTTCCTCGCAATAACCAAGTTGAACCATTTGATATTTTTAATCCTGAGCTAGAGGAACCCTAAGTTGAGAGTGAAGAAGAAGAAAACCCATTTGAAAATCCATTTGCTGATGCCCAAGGAGAAATATGATCTTCACCATCGTCCTCTGAAGGATCACTATATTTGCATGATCTTTTTGATGAACCTGAGTATCAAGACAACCCATTAGCTCTTGTTATCTATCAACCACAACAACCAGGTCCTCCTCCAAGGATGGATCAACCTACCTTTCCTTTCCCCATTCCTCCTTAGCATGGTAATCATAATCTAAAAAAAATACCTGCCTCTACACTTCCCAAATTTTATGGCCTTATCACTAAAGACCCTGAAACCTTCCTTTTTGAGTTTGATATCCTCTGTAGGAGTTATGATTACACAACTGATGTCCATAATCTGAAATTGTTTCCATCTACTCTTAAGGAGGCTACTTTAAGATGGTTCGTGGGTTTGGGTTCCAATGCTATAGCGGATTGGGATGTAATGAGAAATATGTTCCTTTCTAAATACAAAGAGTATTGTAGGGGTCATTATTTAAAGGGAGATGACATTTTCAAAATGTCACAAAAGGAGGATGAGATATTGCAACACTATGTCTCAAGGTTTATGTTTAACCTACAGTGCAAGACTCAACATCAGTTGAATGAGGAGTCACAAAAACATCTTTTCCTAAAAGGTTTAAATTATGGAATCATTGAGGCCTTATACCATATAGCGGGCAAAGACATCACTCAGAAGAACTGGGTTGACATAAAGAATATATGTCTAAACCATTCAAGGGATACTGTGAAAAAAGGAATAGGCATAAGATATTTGCCTCATAAGTCCAATGGTTTGGGAGTATCTACGATGAAGTTGTCCAATCTTTTGTCTGACTTCAAACAGGACATCATCAATGATGTTGCCTCTCAACTAGACAACATGAAAGAAAGAAGGAAGAAGGAAGATGTAGAAGCTATGTTGGCTGCATTCTACTCTCACTGCAGAGAGAAGAAAAGGAACTATAAGTGCAAAATAGTTACATCTATGGACACTAATTTAATGCTCACCAAATTTAAAGCTATAGATGAGGAGAATGGAGAGGTTTTCTACATGGCTCAAAGGTGACCATGGGCTCAAAGACAAGGTATGCCTCAAGACCCCCTAAATGATTTTGGTTATAATAATAGTAGTCAATGGAAAAACCAAAACCATCAGAATTTTGGCCCTCCAAGATAGAATCATAATTATAATTGGTCTAACCAAAAGCCATAGCATAACCAAAACTATCAGCAATAGCCTCCATTTAATCCATACCAACACTAATTTAACCAATATCAACAGCCACTACAGAAAAACCAATGGAAACCACATGGTAACTAGCAACAACAACCTCAGTGGGGACACAATAAGCCTAATCAGCAACAAGATATTATGAATTCACCTCAGTAGCAAGCTATTATGCCTCCACCTCTGGTAGCCAATAATAATCCTCAGAAGCCAATGCAACTACCTGCACAGCCAACTATAAATCCTAATAACAAGAAGAAAGCTTATTCCCTGCAAGTGAATGATATTCACTTAAGATCACAAACTACACTACCTACACCTAAGGAGCCTATAATAACTGAAGTTTTTGATGCTAAGGAAATACCTGAGAACCAAACCACTATTTTTCCACCTATTCCACAATCTACCTCAGTTTTGAAAAATCCACCTTATCCACAGAGATTGGTTCAATCAACACCCTCAAAAGAAAATCCTATTGCAGTTGATTTGATTGACCAACTTAAGAAAATTCCTGTCCAAATACCTTTAGTAGATTCCCTCAAAGAAGTTCCCATTTATAATAAAGAAATCAAGGAAGCCTATATCAAGCACCCTGGTAGAAAGAAGAAAGATCTTGACACTATCCATGTCCTCAGGAAACTTTCTGATCTCATGCTCAGTAAAGTCTTGATGCCTAGATGATCTGATCCAGGAAACCCAATGGTTACCATTCATATTAATTATCTACAAATATAGAATGTCTTGATTGATTTAAGATCATCCATTAATGTAATGACTATGGAAGTTTTGTTGAGACTTAGCATCATTGGTTTAAGGGAAACACCTAAAATACTCCAGTTAGCTGATAATTCTACATTTAAGTCAGATGGCATGGTAGAGGATGTCGTTGTAACACTTGATTCCTTGGATTACACCTCAAATTTAAAAATCATGTACCCCAAAGCCACACTAGGAGGATATTCATTAATCTTAGGAAGACCTTGGCTAGCCACAGCAGATGCTTGCATTGCATGTCACTCAGGAAAATGACAATATATGATAGGATCCATACCAATAAACTAACTCTCTATTCTCCTACCAAACCCCAAGTCAAACTTGACCAAGTTATCTGGCCAGACCTAGGTGATGATACCCTTGAAGCAAATTTTGTGCAATAGCTCATGGTTATTGGAATATAGATCCATTTATGGTCTCCCAAGAGGAAGATGACATACTAGTGCCAATTATCACCAATCTGTATGGATCTGATGCATCCTATTGTCATGTCCCTAACTGTTCCCTCCAAACCATATTGCCCAAGAAGACCTCACCTAAGTTTCTTGCAACACCTGATTGTCTTCATACCCTGTTATCACATGAGATAATTCACCCTCATTTGCAAAAATTATGATACTGGATAAAGTGAAAAGGGTAGAAATTTCCTTAGGAAAATACTTGAATGTCAATAAGGACCTCAACACATCTCAAATGGTCATTCTTATCCAACTTTTGAAAGAAATTCAGTAGGCCTTTACATGGGACTATACTGATATGAAGGGGTTGGACGAAAAACTTTGTACCCATAGGATTTACATCAATCCTAAGTCCAGACCAATTGGACCAGACCAGAGAAGAAATAACCCTTCTTTAAGAGATATAGTGAAGACTAGGTTACAAAAAATCCTTAAAGATGTCTTTATATATCCTATTTCTAATAGCCAATGGGTTTTTCCTTTAGTAATTGTTCCAAAAAAAGGGGGAAATGGAGAGTTTGTGTGGACTATAGGGAGCTTAACAAAGCCACTAAGAAAGATCACTTTACATTACCCTTCATTTACCAAGTACTAGACAACCTTTCTTGTAAAAAGTATTTCTCATTTTTAGATGGCTTCAATGGATACAACCAAATCAAGATATCACCTGAAGGTCAAGATAAAACAACATTCACCTGTCCCTAGGGAACATTTTCTTATTATTTCTTGCCATTTGGATGGGGAGCTCCTCTCCTAGAGCCTTCTAGCTCTCTCCAAGATCTTCACTTGGTCTTTCTTAGGGTCTCTTTCTCTACCCTAACTATAGGATTCTTTTCTAATCCCCTAACTCCCTAGGAACTTCCCACCAACTTCACACTCCTCTCTATTCTCTCCTCCATAGCTTTCTTGCATCCATGGCTTCACTAGCCTTCTGCCACTCCAATGGTGTCAACCTCTCAAAGATTGATTTACCAACTCCCCTTAGGGCTAATACCCCCTTTTTGTATTCAATTTAGTGAATTCTTCAATAATCTTCCAATCGAGTTCCAAAATCAAGTCTTCTAGGCCTTGTAGCCTTTTTAGGCTTATTATCCCTCCTAATCACTGAAAATGTGATTTTCCTCCCATAACTCGTTAACATCCCTAGAAAAAAATTACATATTGTTTGTGGGTTTTTCTTCACCTTAAATATTTTCTAGTTCTCTGGTCTCAACTATGTTCGTACAATTGACTTTTACCAAACCCCTAAAAACAAGGGTTTCTAGGGCATGAAGACTGGTCTAGTTTCTTGATCTTCTTCCACTCATATAATGAGCTCCTCATAACTCCTCCTTCCATAAAAAGGTATTCATCTCATGCCCCTACACTCTCCTATCACTGATTGGTACATACCAATCATCTAGCAACCCCCATTGTTGCTGCACTGCTCAGTAACCCTAGCCAGAATAGATAGTACTCGCATAAGGCTTGATTGTTTTCAAACTTCCCCTGCACGCACACACACTCCACAAGCCATATGTACAAATTATATACAAGGCTCTAATTTATTCCAAGTGTTCATGGATTTTGAACCATGGGAACACCAAAGAAACAAACTCTTTACATAATTGGACCAAAACTGGCTAGTGAACTTACAAAATGCAACAATTTAAACAAAGCTTAACCAAATATTACAATATACTAAAATAATGCCTCAAAGTTCTTAGTAACTACATTTCAGACACTATTCATTCATTAATTCAATCCATTCAATCCAATAAAGTGGTGGATGATGGCTCTGTAACTTAATTACACAGTAAATTGATCCTTCTCAAACACCAGTCTGTACACAATCCAATCTGACTATCAGAATAGGGTTGGAAACACCTTATATACCTTTATTACACATTTTTAGATAGTCTGGTTGGGATTTGGGCACCATAAGTGTCGATTCCTAAAAACTAGGAAATGTTGTTAGGACAACTTTAAAAGTTGCATGACAACTTTGACAACTTTTTATCAAAATGACAATTTTCACAATTTGAGTGTCCGAATTGGTTCCAAACCTTACCAATTGACCTCAAATGAATAGAAAACAATAAAACCTTAAAAATATTCCCACTTTGGGACTTTTGTCAACCCTTTTACTTTTGAGTTGACTTCTAGGTTCTAGACCCCTAGAATCAACTAGACTTATCAACATCAAACCCTAACCCTTCCTAACACTGACCACACTTCAAAACACACTAGGGACTTTATATATTAGTCCTTATTCTTGGATGGTTGGAAAAACCAACCTACAAGCCAAAATGTCTTAAGATCTCACTAAATACCTTAGGGTGCTCATGCACCATCCTCTCCCTGCAATAAGAAAGTCAAGGTACCTGTGGTGTCAGAAACTCCTCACTGATTCCATTCTTCTTGAAGTCACTCTCAGCTATCCAAGTGGCTTCTAACTCTAGTTTCGGTCCCCACTTCACTAGATGCTCCATATAGACTTTGTATCTTGTCTTCATCTTCACCCTTGAATCCAATATCTTCTCCACTTGTGGCTTGAATTTTTCCAGAGTCTTGAACTCTCCCATGTCTTAATGCACCTCTATACTATACTATAACTCATCCATCTCTGGCCCCTTATACTTGATCAAATATTTCACATTGAATATTGGAGAAATTGACATCTCCTTGGGAAACTCCACCTTATAAGCATTACGGCCATACTTAGCCAATATCTTGCAAGGTCTAATTCCTTTCATCTGTAGCTTACTAGGTATCCTCTTTTGTATTCTTTCCTTATTTAGGAACACCATTACTAACTCTCCCACTTCAAAATTCAAATCTCTTCTTCCCTCGTCTCTTTTTTCTTTCAAATTTTGATTGGCCTCCATTAAGGTCTTTTTCACTTGTTCATGAACTTCCTTTATTAATTGTGTGAAATCGTCAGCATGCCCACTAACTCCCTCATATCCTTTGAGGTCTCTGAGCTCCATCACACACCTTGGATGTGCCCCATACACAATTTCAATTGGAATTTTTCCTATAGTCCTATTTGTGCTATCATTATAGGAAAATTCTACCTCTAGAATAACTTGCTCCCATCCTTGTCCATATTCCTTTTTCAAACATCTAAGCAAGTTCCCAAGAACTCTATTGATCACTTCAGTCTTCCCATCAGTTTGAGGATGATAGGAAGACCCATGAGACAAATTTTTTCCTAGTCTCTTCCATAGGGTCTTCCAAAAGTGACCCATGAACTTCACATCCCTATCTGCAACAATTCTCATTGGTAGGCCATGAACCCTTACTACTTTGAAAAACAAGTAGGAAATATGGCTGGCATCATGTGTTGTTTTGCATGGTATGAAGTGGCTCATTTTACTAAACCTATCTACCACTAAAAATACCCTATCTAAACGAGTTGGAGTCCTAGGTAACCCCCCTATGAAGTCCATACTTATGGACTCCCAAGGTCTACTTTGGATGGGTAATGGTTCGTAAAGTCCTGCATATGATGAAGTGCCTTTAGCCTTCTTACATATGCCACACTGCTCCAAACATCTTCTCACTTCCTTCTACATATTTGGCCACCAATAGAACCTTTCCACTAGGTCCAATATCTAATTTAGTCCAAAGTGTCCACTTAGGATTCTATTATGCTTTTCTTGTATGAGTTTCTCCCTTATTGAGCCTTTTGGAACACAAAGTTTCTTACCTTTGAATAGAAACCCATTCTGCAATGTATACTCTACAAACTCACTATGAAAGTGATTCTCAAAATCTTTACACACTATATACACCTCTGATAAATTTGAATCTCCCTCATATAGGTCCTTAAAACCTTCAACTCCTATACTTTGTAACTGAATCTCTTGGATGGTGAGTAGCTCCCTACTAAGGGCATCTACATCTTTGTTTTTCACCCCCTTCTTATGCTTTATAGTGAAGGTATATGAGTGTAGGAATTCCATCCACTTTATGTGCCTCAAGCTAAGCTTGCCTTGAGTGTTTATGTAACTCATTGCTTGGTTATCTGTAAAGGCAACAAAATCTTTAGGAAATAGATAATGCCTCCACTTCTTTAAGGTTTTCACAAGAGAATATAGCTCCAAGTCATAGGAGGAGTACCCAGACTTAGCCTCATTTATTCTTTCACTGAAAAAGGCCACAGGCCTGCCTTCTTGGCTTACGAAAGCTCCTACTGCAATGTTGCTTGCATCACACTCAATAATTAATGGTTTGTCAAAACTAGGTAACAACAATATAGGCTGAGTAGCTACTTCCTTCTTTAACCTCTCAAACCCCTCATTAGCTGCCTTTGTCCACACAAAATTTGTTTTCAATCCTCCTTTTATAGTCTCTAGGAGTGGACCACAAATCTCGCTAAATCTCCTAATGAACTTCCTATATAATTGGGATAACCCATGGAAGTTCCTAACTTTTGTCCCTGTCTTAGGAGTAGGCAAGTTCAAGATAGTCTCTACTTTCTCTTTATCCATTTTCAAGTCACCCTTGGAAACTACAAAGCCAAGGTAGACTAACTCTTCTTTAATGAACTCACTCTTCTCAAGGTTTACGGTGAGTTTCTCCTCCTTCAACTTCTTCAACACTAAATCCAAGTGCTTCATATTATCGTCTTTGGTTTTACTGAATATAAGGATGTCATCTAAATATACAACTACAAAAAATCCTATATAGTCCTTCAAGACTTCTTTCATTACCCTCATAAAGGTGTTTGGTGCATTGGTAAGCCCAAAGGGCATCACTAACCATTCATACAACCCCTCTGTAGTCTTAAATGCACACTTCCACTCATCACCCTCTTTCATCCTAAATTGATAGTACCCACTCTTTAAATCAATTTTAGAGAAGTACTTAGCACCCCCAAAGTAATCCATCAAGTATTCTATTCTATGAATTGGAAATATATACCTGATAGTTATCCTATTTATTTCCCTAGAATCAATACACATCCTCCACTTACCTCCCTTCTTAGGAGCCAACACCACTTGGACAACATAAGTGCTGATGCTTTTCCTAATCAATCCTTGATCCAACAACTCTTGCACCTACCTAGCTATCTCCTTGTTTTTCTCTAGTGTTATCTTGTATGCAGCTTTGTTTGGAAAATATGCTCCTGGTATAAAGTCAATCTAATGATTTATCTCCCTCTTTGGTTGTAGTGAAGCTGGTGTACCCTCACAAATTATGTCTTTGAACTGATCCAACAGTTCTCTCACCTCTTTTGGCATAGGGCTTGCTCATGAGTCTCCTCCTCCTTTTTCTTTAACAAGATTGCATAGCCAACTTCTTCAACCTTCATATCCCTTAGGAATTATTTTCCATTATTCAACATGGCACTGGATTCTACCTTCTCCATAATGTCCTCTTCTATCGAAGACTGGATTTTGAAAGTTACCCCATTTATCTTGAAGGAGTACTTGTTATCCTTCCCATTATTGACAACTTCTCTATCATACTACCATAGTCTTCCAAGCAACAAATGGAAAGCATCCATTGACAACACATCACATAGTATCCTATCTTGATACTTCCCAATGGAAAATTCTACCCACACTTGTTCATTCACCAAGATGTTTTGACCCTTATTCAACCATGTAACTTTATAGGGACACACATGTGGGATTTTGGTGAGTTTCAACTTCTCTACTATCTCCTCAGATATGACATTATCTGTTGACCCTGAATCAATGATCACCTTGCATACTTTTCCCAATATCTTGCACTTCACTCTGAAAAAGAGCCCTCCTTTTCTTGTGCTCATCTTTGGTGGGTGTCTTGATTAGGATCCTTGTCAACATGAGGTGTTCTCCTTTCTCTGAATCTAAACTCACCTCTGATTGTTTAGATCAATCTTCTTCTTGGATATAAGCTATCTTCTTCTCCCCCTGTGAGGATGTTGGTTTATCTGGACACCTATATGCAGGATTCCCCATCTATCCACAATTGTAACATTTCATGGAAGAAAAGTGAGAGATTCTCCCAAAACCTCTTGATCTTCCTTTGCCAATGTTATAGTAACTTCTTCCTCTACTCTTATATCCACCTCTACTGCTTGTTTCTTGTCCTTGCTCTGAATATCTAGAGCCACTTTTTCCTCTACTATCACTACCTCTTCCACTTGAACCTCCTCTATGGCCACCTCTGTTGTCTCTACCCCTTCCTCTATTTATAGAACTATAATCTTGTTTCTTTTTTAGTTTCTCTTCCACTTTCAAAGCCACTTGAAAACAACTATGAATGGAAGTTTGGGTAAAGATACTAAGTTCTTATTGAATGTTCCAACTTAATACATTAAGATATCTTGCAACTTTGATGCTCTCTATCTCCTAGATTCTTGATCTAAGACAAAGTTTTTGAAACTCCTCTGTATAGGCTGGCACATCTAGGTTTTTTTGCCTAAGGTTCTACCTCTTCTTATGTAGTTGAATTTCATAGTCTTCTAGAAGGTGATTCTCCTTCACCTTTGCAACCATTTTCTTCCAATTTAATATGGGATTCTTTCCCTCTTTCTCTCTTTTTTCCTACAAGAACTTCCACCATGTAAGTGCTTGCCCTCTTAGCCTTGATTTGGCTATATTCACCTTTTGTGATTCTATAATCCCATCAAACTCAAAGTGATTCTCCATCCCTTCAAGCCATTCCATAACCATTTCATTGTCCATCTTACCAGAGAATACCAGTATTCCTTTTAGAGCCTTCCCACTCAATTCCTTGAGTTCTTTGAGGAATGGTTCCTGAGGTAGAAGAGGATCATGCTCTGGTTATACTTCCTCTTCTACTAGTTTCTTTCCTTTATTTATTCCTTCATACATTTCTTCTCTCAACTTGCTGGCTATCTCTGCAACCTCTACCATCTTAATCTTCATTTCCTCCATTTCTTCTTTAAGAAGCCTATTCTTGATTTGTTTCTCTAACAAATCCTTGGCCAACTCTGCATTGGTCAACATGATGTTCTCACCTATGGATTCACTCCACTCTATCATGCACTAAATTCCACTCCCAAGCCTTTCAATGGCTCTGATACCAATTTGATGGGGATATCCTCTCCTAGAGCCTTCTAGCTCTCTCCAAGACCTTCACTTGGTCTTTCTTAGGGTCTATTTCTCTACCCTAACTAGAGGATTCTTTCCTACTCCCATAACTCCCTAGGAACTTCCCACCAACTTCACACTCCTCTCTATTCTCTCCTCCATAGCTTTCTTGCATCCATGGCTTCACTAGCCTTCTGCCACTCCAATGGTGTCAACCTCTAAAAGATTGATTTACCAACTCCCCTTAGGTCTAATCCCCCCTTTTTGGATTCCATTTAGTGAATTCTTCAATAATTTTCCAATCGAGTTCCAAAATCAAGTCTTCTAGGCCTTGTAGCCTTTTTAGGGTTTTAGCTCTCCTAATCACTAAAAATGTTATTTTCCTCCTAAATTCCTTAACAACCATAGAAAAAAAGTATATAGTATTTGTGGGTTTTTCTTCCCCTTAAATATTTTCTAGGTCTCCGGTCTCAACTCTGTCCATACAATGGAATTTTACCAAACCCCTAAAAAATAAGGGTTTCCAGGGCATGAAGACTGGTCTAGTTTCTCTATCTTCTTCCACTGATCTAATGATCTCCTCAGAACTCATCCTTCCATAAAAAGGTCTGTACCTCATGCCCCTACACTCTCCTATCATTAATTGGCACATACCAATCATCTTGCAACCTCCATTGTTGCTACATTGCTTAGTAACCCTAGCCAAAATAGTAAGTACTCACCTAGGGCCTGGTTATTTTCAAGCTTCAACTACAAACACACACACTCCACAAGCCATATGTACAAACTATATACAAGGATCTAATGGATTCCAAGTGGTCATGGAGTTTGAACCATGGGAAGACCAAAGAAACCCACTCTTTACATAACTGGACCAAAATTGGCCAGTGAACTTACAAAATGCAATTATATAAAAAAATCTTAACCAGAAAGTACAATATACTAAAATAATGCCACAAAGATCTTAGGAAATACATTTCAGACACTATCCATTCATTAATTCAATCCATTCAATCCAATAAAGTGGTGGATGATGGCTCTGTAACTTAATTACACAGTAAATTGATCCTTCTCAAACACAAGTCCGTACACAATCCAATCTAACTATCAAATTAGGGTTGGAAACACATTATATACCTCTATTCCACATGTTTAGGCCCTCTGATTGGGATTTGGGAACCATAAGTTTTGATTCCTAAAAACTAGGAAATGTTGTCATGACAACTTTAAAAGTTGTCATGACAACTTTGACAACTTTTTGTCAAAATGATAATTTTCACATTTTGAGTCTCCTAATTGGTTCCAAACCTTACCAATTGACCTCAAATGACTAGAAAAAAATAAAACCTTAAAAATCTTCCCACTTTGGGACTTTTTTCAACCCTTTGACTTTTGAGTTGACTTCTAGGTTCTAGACCCCTAGAATCAACTAGACTTAACAACATCAAACCCTAACCTTTCTTAACACTAACCACACTTCAAAACACACTAGGGAATTTATAGATTAGTCCTTATTCTTGGATGGTTGGCCAAAAAAACCTAAAAACCAAAATGTCTTAAGATCTCACTAAAAACCATAGGGTGCTCCTGCACCACATTTGGATTGTGCAATGCACCTGCTACTTTTCAGCGTCCAGTCATTAGTATTTTATCTGACATCTCTCCTGGCTCTGTTGAATTATACATGGATGACTTCATTTCTTATGGAACTACATTTGAGGGCTAATTCTAACTTGGAGAAATTTCTTAAGAGATGTTAGGAATATAACCTCTCTGTTAACCATGAGAATTGCTACATGATAATGGAAGAGGGAGTTGTCTTAGGACATTACCTTTCATCCTTTGGCATTCAAGTTGATCCTATAAAGTTTGTAGTCATCACTACACTTCCAACTCTAGTAAAGAAGAAGGATGTAAGGATTTTTCTTAGTCATGCTGATTACTATAGGAGATTCATTAAGGACTTCAGCCAACTTGCAACCCCATTGTACACCCTATTGAAGAAAGAAGCTGAGTTTGAATGGATAACTGACTGTGAACTGTCATTTCAATAGCTAAAATATGTTCTAAAAAAGACACCTATCCTTAGAGGAACTGACTAGAAGATGCCCTTTCATATTCACACTAATGCATCTGACTATGCCATTGGAGCGGTGCTAGGAAAAAAGGAAGGTATAGTTGAGCATGCTATTTATTATATTAGTAAGAACCTACAAGGTGTTGAACTCAACTATATTGTTACTGAAAAGGAATTGCTAGTAGTAATCTATGTACTTATTAAATTCAAACATTACATTACTATTTATGAAGAAGGACTGGTCTACGCACCTTTCTGAAGCCATTTGGGCTTACAGAACAACTTGGAAAACAACAACTGGTTTTAATCCTTTTGAACTAGTTTACAAAAAATCTGCATCTATGCCTATTGAGTTTTAGCACAAGACTCTCAGGATGACATTGGAATTAGACATTAACCTTACCAAGGCACAAGAAGAAAAGCTGTTGCATCTTAATGGACTAGATGAGTATCAGAAGTCTACACTTTATAATACCCAATTGATTCAGAAGCAGGGGAAGAAGTGGCATGAACAATTCATAAAGGATAAAAAAAATTCCATTGGTGATTGTGCCCTACTCTATGACTCATGCTACTAGCATACACTAGGAAAATTTTAGACCCAGTGGTTAGGACCTTACAAAATAGTTTCCAATTTTTTTTCCAATGGAGCAGTTCAACTATTTACCATTGATCCTGTGCGATTCAAATTGCTTGTCAATGAACATCGCCTCAAGATCTATCACACGCCTATGACTCGTGAAGACTTCCTAGTGCAGTTCCAGCGGCGTGATGATAGAAACACTCCTACAGTAGAATCATCTGGGTCTTCCACCTAGGTTTCCACTAATCCTTGATTTATATCATCGATTCAATAATAAACATTTCACTTGTGAAATAATTTCTCCGTAATAAAATTCACTTCACCTCCTCTCTCTACCATTTTTTCTGTACCATTTCATCACTCCATCAGTGCATGTCACATATCAGAACACTCTTCCCACAACACTTCATAGGTTAGTGACACATACCTTTGTTCGTATATTATTTTATTCATTTTCATTAGGATTAAGTGTTCTTTGACTTTTTTTAACTCTTACACGCAATGGCCTGGTGGGACCCATTCCTTAAACTTAGTTGGGGGAGGGATTATTTAATATTTTTTTCAAATTTAAACATTAGGATGTAAAAGATGAAATTTATTTCTTGTCTTTACGAGATGACTGCCATCATGTGTGAGACCATCTTTGAACCAGTGATTGGATCATCATGATTTGAAAGTAATTACAAGATTTTAAAAGCTGAAGTTCAAATAATGACGATATGTTCGAGACATGTTTAGGGTGGTAGAAATTAACACACACAATGGTATTATGAAATATATTTCATTAAAAAAAATTTAATTTCCTGGAAGTAAATGATATTCTATACTCCAATTTTCTCATCTACAACACCTTGAGTCTGTAGCATTTTCTATTTTTTAGCTTCTATAGAGCTTCTGCAAAAAATTTCTACCTGTAACAATGGGAGGTGATCTTTAGAGGCATGAGCTGAAAGATCAAAGATGTTTACTTGGAGACCCACACAACTATGAAATGTTTTGAAGGAAAGGGTGGCTAGATTACTCTCTTAGCCTTAATGGTTTTGAAGAACAAATTGCTCTATAATTTCTAAATACTATGCATAATGGGTTCGTAGTGGTAAAAGGGTTACGAATTGAGTTCACAAAGGACATTGTGGAAGAAGTAACAAGATTTCCATAGGAAGGAGAGAAATGGTCTAAATACATTGATTTACACCCAACTAGGGCATAGTTCACCTTGCATGGTGATCCGTGGTTATACATTGACAAGAAGAAGGGCACCTCAAGGATATCATTTCCCATGGATTACATGCAGCCAACTCCATTTATCATACAATAATTTATTTGTGAAGTCCATTACAAATATCTCCATGGGATACATTTCAAGATCTTGAGTTCCCTTCTCTATGACAACATACCGGTAAATTTACCTAGTTTTTAATTTAACATGGTGAAAAATCAAGCTTCTCTAGTTAAATTAGGAAAAGATCAGTCTGTTTCCCATCATTGTTTAATCAAATAAATTGTGGAAAGAGAATTAAATAATAAATTGATAGGAACTTGGGATGAATTCTTAGTGATGGATGAAGTAGTGCCTAGAATGGTCGGCCCTAGAGGCAAGGGTATAGGAAGAAGGGTTAACATAGCAATGAGGATTTGCAAAGTAATTCAAAGAACACAAGTTGTTTTTGAAGCCTCTTCTTCTAACCCTAACCCATCTAGGAAAATATCTTGTAATATTAGTACTCCTATTTCTAATAGGAAGAGAGGTAAAATAAAGGAAGAAGATTTCATTCATGACACCCCACCTTCCATGAAAACTAGGTTTTCTTCCAGAAGAGACAAGGGTAAAACCCTAGAATCAGAGGGAGTAATTCTAGAATAGCTACCACACAATGATAATGTTAGTAACACAGCTGATGAAACCTTTCCCTCTTGTGAGGAAGTGATGCCAAAATAACCTCCTATAGAAACAATGGAGGAGGTGTCTACCAGAAGGAGGAAATGTAAGGATCCTCGAAGCTCTTTCCAAACCCCTACTAGAAAGAGTGCAAGACTTTCTACAAATATCAACAGGGATGACAAGTCTCCTATTCAATTTCTGAATGTAGAATCTTTTGAGTCTGTAGAGAAGTCCTCTATTGAGGAAATGGTTCAGAAAAGTGTAGATAGTGATACCATTTCCCATAGTATTAATTTTGAAGCAACAACTAAACCTAATATTGATTATGTCCTCATAGATAGTAATAGAGATTCTAACGTGGAAGAGGAATTTGTTGATGACTCTATTCAGAAAGATAATGCTGATAATTCAGAAAACTTACCTACTTATAAGTTCCCTACAATTAATGAGGATTTTGTTGAAAATGTGTGTTAGTCGATTCTTGAACCCCCCATTTTCAAATTTTGAAATCAAGTCCTCCTAATGGTTTTCTCTTAATTTTCCTATGTCTCCTCGAGCTTATTTTGAAAAACACTTTGTAAAGTAGTATTTTGTGAATATATGTTCAGATGAAATTTCAGAACAGTGAACCAAAATATTCAAGCCCAAGGTTCAAGGCTTTCCTTTGTAACCCTGGAACTACTTTGAACTAGCCTCTAAGTGGTTCATGGTGGTTGTGGACCTCTTTGTACATTTTGAGAAGGGTTCAGATGGTTTGACAAGTACAAACTACAAAGCCAGACTCTTAGTTTAGGAGTTCAACATCAAAGTTATGGATTTGAGGTTCCGATTTATTGGGTAGAAAGTGCAGTTCAAGTGGATCCAAGCTGGTAAGTTTCAAATGTAGGATGCAAGATACAGAGTGATTCAAAAAATCCAAAGGTTTGAATCTCATTGTGCAACAAGGCAGAAATTTATTTAGAACCTTTCCAGTTTGAAAATGGTCGGCATTAATGTTTTCATTGATCCATGTATTCAAGCTCCCCAAGTCAAAGTGGTTATTAATCAATGGTTATTCTCTCTTGAACATGCTCATTTGATATAAGAAATGATATTTATGGAAGGTATTCCAAGTGAGTAGTTGTCACGTGCTTGCCATATATTGTGTGGATATCAAGCCATTGTATATAAATGGATATTCTTCAATACCAAGACACCTTCATTTTGTGTGTCCTTGCTAGGTGTCCTCGACTCAACATAGGCCTTATTGGTAAAACATAGCTCATAGGATGTTTAACAAACCCATCTCCACATTCTTCTACTTCATAATGTATTTCATATGAGTGTTATGTGGTGATTATTTACAGAGGAGGAAAGGAGCTTGGTGAAGCTATAAAGTCTCAACTCAAGACAACATGACCTTCCAATGAGAATTGACTTCCATGAAACAAAAAGAACCTGATGATATATGTTGGAGTATCGATAGTACATGTGAAGAATTTGATAGAATTCTTAGGCTCGATAAGCATATGGAGTTCATGTGACAGCAAAGATCAATGAAGGCTAAGTGGAATGTGTCTTCATTATTCGTGACTCCAAGCACTCCATTTACTGAATGGATCAATTCAGAGATGAGAAATCAATGAACCAAATCCTTTGCAATACCAGTGTCAAGAATCATTGATCCCAATTCTTGTTGACAACTATTCATTATGGGGAATGCTCAAATAATATATCTGACAACATGTCATCACTTCCTCCTACTGCAGGGTGTTGGAGATCATCATCACAAAAAAGAAATGAAATGTTTGTGGATGCGTGAAAAATGTTTTACAAAATGATAAAGATGTACTTGTCAGCAAATGGTACCTGTGCAAGCCACATTATAGCCATTGATGATGTTTCTTAATTTGTTTTCCTCTGAGATAAAATCTTGGGAAAGAGATATGTTTTATTTTGGGGTAAATATTATAATGTTATAATATTATAATAAAAGATTTATGGATCAATGCAGTACCCCAAATTAACGTGAAGTTTTGAGGCCAAAAATTTTATGAATAGTAATGTCAACACTTTGTGAAGGATCAAAAGCACCTATGGATGACACGTTTAAGAAGTAGCAAGGTTGATTCTCCAAAATACCCGATTAATGGGATATGATGGCTTATTTTTAGGAAGTCAAAAATTTTACGTAGTGACATTTGGTATTTTCTCCCTAATTAAATGATAATACTATCACAATAATTTATGAGGTGGAAGTATTTGTATGAGGGAGAGGGAAACATTTTCAAGATTAAGTTATGAAAATTGAATGGTGACCATCGAATCTATTTATGATAAAATTTTTGGAAAGAGATGGGGACAGTGTCAGCTTTTTGGGTGAGACTTTGTGCTACAGAGAATTTGGTGCTAGAAATAATGGAAGGACATGGGAATGGTTTTCTAAATTTCATTGTAAGAGAAGAGGGGAACTTAATGCATTTGTTTTTAGGAGTTTGTGTTTAGCCAGTTTTGTTCTTTGTAACCATGGTTGAGTATTGAAGGAGTGAGGAAATGTGATTTGAAACTTTGTGTTCCAGCATTATTTCTTATATTAAATGGAATTTTGAGTCTATTTAATTATCTTCAATACTTTTCTTCTCATATTTTTGTTATCATGAAATACTTTGAGTTTTTATGTAACTATGCTCCTAAAGGTCAAATATATAATTTAATCATCTTTTTCTTGTAATGGAAAGGTTTGAGAGATTGAATTTGTGCAATCTAATCTTTTATTTTCATCTTCTCTTTCTCTCTATCCACTTTATCAGTCTAATATTGACATCTACATCATAGCTATACATAGATGTCAAATTTCCTTTTTATGCTTTCAGGTTAAAAGCATCTATGTTTGTAAGCTGGGTAATTCATTGTAAATCCTGCATGGGGAGTTGTACCCGGATAATTTAGAGGGCGCTTACACTTTTCAATACTGAAGTGACCCAACTATTAGTGTAGATCAATTCTTCTTGTTTGGGCATTTAGGTTCAATCTATAATTGATTTCATTGAAGACAAATTTGTTCACCAACAGATTTTTGGCAACTCTACTACGGACCACAAATGAAGATCAGTATCTAATAATTGTTTCCTCAGTTTTATGATTATCTCCAGATGCTAGAGATTGGCGACTTTGTATAAAGATCTTGCCGAATATGAAAGTGATGAGAAAGCCAAGGCCAAATCCCTCTCTCATGGAACTTTATCAAATGGATGATAAAGTGTTGCGTGAGTTCGTGGATAGTTTCAAAGAAAGCATCTCCTGAGCTGTCAGGAATAATATAAGTATGGAAGATGATCACACATGTCCTTTGTTGTGGAGAAGCCTTTATGTCAGATTCCACAAGTTGGAAGAGTTAGAAGAGAGGGATAAAGTGCTACAAGTATATCAGAAAAGGGTATTGCAGCTAAACAAAGAGTTGAAGGTGGATGATGACGAGGTTCCAGTTGTCTTTGTTTCATCTATTTATTTTAATCACCTTGTCATGAATGAGCAAGAAGCTCAACCTAAAGTACTTCAGCCCCCTACAAATCCAATTTTTAAGAATGAGAATAGCCTTGGAAAAACCAGAGAATTGGTAAGTAAGAATGATGAAACACTGTCTGAGATTTCTTTTTCTTCCCATGTAGAAAGTTTCATATTTCAAGATTGTGATAATCAGCCTTTTCTTGAAGATTCTATCAAAATGCTCTCTAATAATGCCCTGCCAGAATATGAATCTTTAAATGTTATGGAAGATGGTGAAAAGAATGATTCTTTATTTGTGTATATTGGCGAAGGCCCTATTCTAGAATCTTTTCCTTTTGAGGTGAATGTAGTAGTAGATCTTCTTGATAATGTTGATATTGAAAATGATGCTGAAAGATGTTTTGAAGAATACTTTTCTTTGACTAAAAGTTTGGCCAAAGGGCTAAATGTGGGAATGAATTTGGAGCAAGAGGTTTTTTTGGTTAACGACTACTGCAAGAAGAGATCTAAAGAAAAATTTGAGATTAAAGAACCCTTTCTCTCCAATTTCTTGGTCTCTAAAGATCAATATTTTTCATCACCAATGGAAAAATCATCAGTGCCTTGGATCTTTCATCAGTTGCAAAGGGAAGACAACAAAAAATTCAATAAGAGGAGCTACATTTTAAAGAAGAATCTCAAGCCATAGAAGGGTTGTTGGTAAGTGATGATAAAGAGATAAAGACTTATGATTCCCAACCTTTATTTTCATTTGATAAACATTTTAATTACATGCAGCAAGAAGAGGCTTTTCCTGTTAAGTTTGATCCTATGGTTGTTGAAAGTAGTTTTCAAAAATTATTTCCTTTAACTATATACCATAAGGATAGTTCATCTTGTAACACACAAGAAGAAAATTTGAATTCTGATTTTTCTTTTGAATGCCAAGGCAACAATATAGTTGACATTGCAACAATAGAGAATCAATTGGGAAATAATGATGGTGAGATTGTTTGGGGTAGTGTGAATGCATTATACTCACCTATTGAGTTTATCAAGGATTTTGTAGTTTAGGATAATCCCCCCTTCATCCCTTATGATCTATGTGATGGGGACAAGAAAAAGGAGGGTCATCTTGAAAACCATAATGGCATAACCATGCTATAGCCAAGAAAGAAGGTGGAAGTGCATCCAAAGCACAATATCCAGTTAGAAGCCTCCTCATCAAACCATCCTTGGCTATTAGAGACAACTAAAGAAGACTTGATCTATGATTTCCAAATGATCACTGAGGTACATGATGAAAACCATAAGAGTATATTTGAGGTGAAGAGTAGTTTATCTTTGAAGCTATGAGACCTACACTAGACTGTTATAGTTTACTATTTTATTTCATGCTTTCAGCAGTTTATGCTTTGACATACTTTGACTATCAGCGAGACTTTTTGATACTTTTGAGGATCGGTGGAATCCTGTGTTATGTATTCAGCACCTAATTTTGTAATCATGGTACTTTTGAGATGTTTATGTTCTGATTTAGTTTCAGCTTATGTTGATGTTTTATATGGATCTAAATGTATAAATGTAATATGATGGAAATGGTTTAGGAAACCGATGCTACGATATTTTAGTCTAAATGCAACGTGGTTTATATGCTTACATATTTATTGACGTTATGTTATGTTGTTTTAGATCTACTAATGTGTGCATTGAGTGTGCAGGAAGAGTGACCATGGATCTAAATCGGGGACCCAGTACTGGAACCTATGTATATACCTATGCTTACCAAGGTTCTATCTATATAAAGAGACATGGACCTCATTGTTATGTGTTTATTTCGTGAACGTGGTTTGCATGTATGTTATTAATTAGTAAATTTTCATGTTATCAAGTCATGTCTAATGTTTTAATTTAATGTGCCAAATTTGGCAAGTGTTGTAATTTATTATGGACATGGCTAGTAAAGGGAAACCAAGGTAAGTCAAGGGTTAAC
>MU226835.1:3998537-4039189 GCA_018584345.1 Thuja plicata | reverse complement strand
TGCTACCATCCTTGAATCAGCCTCCTTCTTAGACTGTCAATAGGCTTTAGGAAAATCTTGCTACCATCCTTGAATTAGCCTTCTTCTTAGACTGTCAATAGGTATCTGGCAAGTCCAATGCTACTTTAAAGAATCAAACTTTTTGGCACTCCTTGGGATGTACCTCAATATATAGAAGACTGTTAAGTCCTACTCTATTAAGAGACTTGATGCTTCAATGGTTAAACTAAAACACAATGACCTATTTCTAATGCAACTTTGAATTGTAGATTTTCAGATCTATTTAAGTACATATTGATGGGACTTTGGTGACTGGGTCCACCAATAGTTGTAAGTTGTCACCGGGTACCGGGGTACCGGCCAACTTTGCCTACAAAGGTTATCTGGGGAAATGAGATTCCTCAGGCCTCCAAGCACCTGAGGGTCGGGTCTCGACGGTGTAGGGCTCGGTTGGGAGAAGTGACTATTTTTGAGGGGGATAGCTGGTTTCTTCAACTCGTTCTCTCCATGGATTCAGGAAGGTGGGGTTTCTCCAAGTATTCAACACTTAGAAAATAAACTAAAAAAGATCCTGTAGGGTTAGGAGTATTTCATCTACCTATAGTTATGTTTAAACATTCAATACATCGATAATTCTCTAATATACTACACTAAATACCGAATAAATACACAACCATCAGCTCATATTTGGTTAGTAGAAAAGGGGAAGGAGGTCATTAATCTACTTAAAATATCAGAGCAGAAGACATGAAGAACATTAAACATAAAATACCGTTAACTTAGAAGACAAAGTGTCAACAACATCATTGCAAGAACCATCTCTTCTTCATTTAAATTCCTTCCAACAAGCACTGGTGCATGGTACAATGGCGGCTCCAAGGGAGCATCTAACTACTGAAAGCATTTAAGACCAAGGATCATTGAGCTCTACAATTGAAATTAGAATACTACTTCTCTATTACTATGGACTGCAAAATCATCAATTTTTCTGACCCTTGGAAAAGGGCCAGACTTACTATTTATACACATTTTCCTCTAACCCTAACCCTAAGCCTATTTTACATCTTGCCATAAAATATATTATCCAGTGGCTGGTACTACCTGCACCACCTTACAAAAGAACTCAAGACAGAGAAGGTCTGACATGTCAGAAGAATAAGACAAGAGGATGGAGTAGAAGAATTGGCCTTGAGAAGAGAGCCAAGAAAGAGAAAGAAGAAATCTTATTCCTCAGGGATTGAGGCTACATGCCTCATAAATGGGAAATGCGGTGCCCTATCTCCAATGTGCCTGGTGTATTTCTGAAGCAGCACCTCAAGAAGACCATCCATCAGAAGACCAACTATTGATCCGACATGTCTTGATGTAGCCAACTACCCTCTGACAATATTTATTAACCACTTTTGAAAGTGACCGGTTGGCCTCAGGGACTAGGACATAGATCACTTGAAAGAATACAAAATTTAGGATCCAGGACTCTGGGATCTGGGAACCTATGTTCCAAAAGAATAAATAATACAAAATTCTTGGGTTTTCTCCGGCCCCCAGAGAATATTTATTGTTGATTATTGTCGTTGAAGGTTTGGAGGAGGTAGGAGATTCCATCCTCATCAATCTCTTTGAGGCCAGACCGCCGGTACTTGGCCACCTCGATCTATTCTCCCAGGTCTAGAAGATTCCCTTTGAATTCATTGGCCATTTTTACCACATCATGACCACTAAGGATCATGTGAGTCAGTCTCACCATTTGAGTTCCATCTACTCCTTCTGGGGATTGATATCTTGACTCCATTAATTCATCAAACTTCCCCAAAATGTATTCCTCTAGCGTGCATGTGTCAGTGCTGAACGGGTCAGCTCTGGAGACCTTCGTGACAAAAGCCTTGTAAAAATTTGAAGAATATTGGACCGTGTTGATTTTATCATGTAGAATCCCTACTAGTTTCTTGAGCACCTCCAATGTGAGGTCAAGTCTGGAGTGTTGGGTCCTCACAAAATCGAATGATTCTTCTCCTAGAATCCCAGATTCAGAGACCATTTCCTCCCCAAGGCTGAGGAGTTCTTCAAGTTCTACCTTCCATGCTTCATAATTTTCTATATCACCCTCCCATATGTTGATAATAGTTTATGCCTGATGCAGAATGTGTCGGGCCGTATACAAGTTTGGGAGGGTGGATACCAGGAATCGTCAGGTGTTTCCTATCTACAGAGCGACCCACTCATCGACTTCTTGAGCCTTCTTCTTCATTTCTCGTAGGGAGTCTATGTTGCTCTATGGTAGTGACGCATCAGATATGGAGGCCTCTAGAGGAATGGCACTAATAGGTTGGGCCAGCTCAGTTAGCAATCCCATAAGGTTTACAGTCTTCTCCTTTTCCACTTTGAGCCTTTAGGCCTCCTTTTCATAACAGGCCTCCACAGCTCTGGTCACTTCTTTCAACAGGTTTACTTCACCCTACTTTCCCCTTTTTCCCAGTGATATCTCTGTGATATTGTAATCTCTAGCTTTGTAAGTTGCCTCATCAGCATCTGGGGGAGGTGTTGCCACAACTACAACTATTTCTCCGCCCAGCCCGGTTTGAAGAGTATGAACCGTCCAAGCTTTCTTGGCCTTCGGTGGATCCTAGACCTAAGCCATCATCTCGGCTAGAGAGAGATGAGCTCTGGGAGTCAGTGGGGCCTTTCTCTTCTTGGTCTCTAGAAACCACTGTGACGGCAGGGGTTTCTTATTAGCCAAAGCTTTTTCCTTGGGTTCTTCCCTGGTATCTTTTTGTTGTTCTTCTTCAGTGGTATGGGTCTTTCCCGGCTCCCTACCTACATCTTTAGCTTCATCAACAACATTTTCCCTGGTGACATTCACTTCTTCTACCTTGTCATCTATGTCTTTGGCCATGTCTGGGTCTTTGTCAGCCATCCCTGAGGTTTCTTCTTCTCGTTGTTCCTCTTGTTTCTTAGCCTCTTTTGCTGGGATTTCTTCTTCTATTGGTATATCTTTTGGCAATGGGGGAGGACCGGGCCAAGATTTAGCATTTTAGCCATAGTTATTACCTGCTCAAAGGTTGTTCCAGGGAGTGGCACTTGGAATGTAGTGACTAAGGTTACGGTTTCTCTCATTGGTCTAGTTCCCTCAGTGGATGCCATTTGTTCAATTTTCTTGTGTTGGTCCACTCTTGTGTTCTATGTCTCCAGGACCTCAAAGGTGATTTCTTGTTCTATTTCTTTCTCTTCCTCCATCTTCTCTTCCCACTCCTACGTAGGTTCTTGTTCTAGAGCTTCTTCCTACACCAGGACTTCAGCCTCTATTTTCTCAATGTCCCCCTATAGATTGCTGAACTCATCGGTTGCAAAAATATCATCAAACTCATCCTGTGGGGGAGGATTGGCTGGGACATCAACGAACACTAGTTCTCTTTTTGGCTCCAAAGAATCAGAGGAAAGAATCTCAATTTGTGGTGTCTGGGGCATCCCCAGCTCCGGCTCTACCTTGGGCTTTTGGTTGAGCCTCTTCTTTCTTCTAGTGACTAAGGTTGGCCCCGCATACCTTAGTACTACTTTCTCTTCTGGGTCCACCCCTATTGCCTTAACCATCAAGGCCGCTAGTGAAGGGGAGGAGGGAGGACGAATTGGTCTAGCCATAAGTACCAAAGTAACCAGCCGCATGATTAATTTCTCCCTCATTTGTTGGGAGGCTGCTACTGATTGTTTTATTTTTTCTTTTATGGGGACCTCTTGCAAGGTTGGAGTTTCCATTATTCCTTTTCCTTTATCTCCCCCCTGTGAAGAACTCCCGACCCCCGGGGTTAACTTTGGTATCGGTTGGGTAGCCCAGAAGACACTCCTAGGGCACACCTTATTGAAATAGAGGTGGCTACATTCAACCACATTGTGAGTGAACTCTTCAATAGTGGGCCCTTCCTAGGCATCCTAGTTCACTGGTGGGAGGGACAATTTATCGATCCCCTTTTCTTTGTACTGGGGATCTACCGTGGAGCCGGCATTTGAGAGGTCTTCTGGGAATATCTAGAGCTTCAATCTTTCCATCATTCCTGTGGTCATTTTGACATAATGCCACCCCTGGACTTCCACGTCATCCTCACAATCTTCCCATAAGTCTTCCATGTGATATTGATGGGGCTTTGATGTCCGGGGAAGTGTCATTGTAATTTTTCCATGTGGATCAAAATATTTTCGCGCTAAGTAAAATTCTGCCAGGTTATAGCATTTAAGCTCATTATCTTCTTCTTTAGCGGCGGCCAGACTGCATGAATAATTTCCACAAGTGATTGGAAATGGAATATTTGTTACCTTCTTCGAGGCATAGAATGCATGCAGATCCATTATCTTCCTGTAATACTCCAGGAGAATTACCTTGTCCCCATAATGTTTGGGAAACAAGTAGGGTTTCCTAGAGAAGCTGGTCAACCTTATGTATGTATGTTGTCGAAACTATATATAGTAATGCCTGTAACTCTGGACCAAATTCATCGCCTCTATAGATAGGCGGTATCCTGCGTCCCGGGTGGGTGTGAGTAGGTGGTAGTAAATGAAGGCATTGTTTTCCTAGAAAAAACTGGGGAAGCTGGCCTCCCATTGAATCTATGGAAAATGGTCCCAAGGGGATTTCTGGCCCAAGCTGATCCCGAGTACGCCCTCTATGAGTAACCCATTGGTGTAGGGTCATTGCTGTGCCAGGGCCCAGAGAACATACGAAGTCATATAAAACTTCTTCTTCTTGGCTATTTGAAGGAACTGGGAGTCCACATGGTTTGAGATTATGGCGGCCCAGTAAAAATACTCCCCATCTATGCTTATACCAAGCAAGAAGTAATACATCCACCCAGAGAATTCTTGGGCATGCTGTTGCCCGAAGACCCAACATAGTGCTATCATCCCCATCTGGATGCTCTTTTTGAATTCAGACCTGAGGATTTCTAATTTCATCCTCTTGGCATCCCTCTTTGGGACCTTAAGCCAATTATTGTTCATATATATACGGGCCACCTCCTCCAATTGCTTAAATTGGGCCAAGGCATCCGATCAGGTGACTACAGCTAGTTTTTCAAATTAAGGGATTCCCAAGCCCCTCTAGAAGGTATCAGGGTTGAGGGACCATGGGAGTAGGATACTCGGTGGGTTTCGGGACTGTGAGCATGACAACCCGGATGGATGTATTATAGTGAGCTGCAAGTATGAGAATAAGCTCTGGTGACTACATCGAGCATGGGAAACAAGCTGCCTTAAGGATCTTAGAGCTTCTGATTTTAATGGCGAATGGATCCCTGGCCTGTCGTTGGATGTACATCATTTTTACCAAGGCCTGCATTTTGGGCCATGTCCTAATGCTGGTGTTGGTAATGAGCTGGACTTTGGACTCAATCTTTGAGCCCATGATGATGCCATTTTTTATGTATTTCAGGCAAACAGGCAGTTTCTCTAGAGCCTTCTCCATCTTGGACCTAACTGCTGCTCTAGTAACCGTCGTAGAAGGAAGTTTCAGACTCCCAAGTGTTGAAGATGCGGAAGCCTCAGACATATTTGGAAGTTTGTTGTTCCAAAAACCTACAAGGTAAGGCAACTATTAGAATGTATAGATAAACAAAAACTCTGGGGTCTGGAGATCTTACCATCATGGCGCTCGCTTCCCCTAAAAAGTTAGCTTAGTTCAAAAAATCTGAAAAGTATATATATATTGTGAACTTAGAAATTTAACCCATCATCCGGGTCTGGGGGTTTTATCACACTTAGTAAAAGAAAGACATGGGTTGGGTGATGACAAGAGACCCAAAGTCTGGGGAACTAACTATTGGGAGGTGTGCCCAAAAAGTGTGTCGTGAGACCCACATGGGCGCTACGTGGGTACGTAATAAATAAGAGTTATGGTGATGGCAGCGGAGCCAACTATCCGAATGCATGAAAAGTGCAGGTCACTTAGACAAATTTAAATGCGTGCATGGGACATAAATGAAAGATAGGCTAGTTTATGGAGGAGAGAGAAAACCACCAGGTTGAAACTGACCAAGAGCTGAGTTTCAACCAAGTGGTATTCTGCTCAAAGCGAGCTCGCAAATTAGGAACCAGAAACAAATGTAGCATAATGAGCTTGACAGACTACCCGACAAAATATACACAAAATATACACTAATATACAATAGATCCAAAGGGTATATACATGCAGACTGGAAGGATACATAACAATATACATTAAATTTACATATAGACATAGAACACAGAGTGGCTATTCATAAATACCAGACAACTGTACAAACATCTACAACCCTTCACACTATCTATAGGCTATACTACATCTACACAGTGGGTGGACAACCCTCTAGCAGAGCCGACCCACCAACAGGTGGCGAACCAGAATGAAACACCACCAAACGGAAACAAGACAACAAAGTCAGACACAAAAAAAAACAAAAAATAGGAAAGCCGAGAGGAGAGAAGGTACCAACCTGAAAATGGAGAAGGGAAAGGAAAGGGACTTTCCGCGAATGCTCTGCAATAGCTTCTACTATTAGACAATCACCACTCACCACCACAAACCACTCATAATTGTTCAAAATAGTTTGAATGGCTCGCACTGGACTATCACTGAATTGTTGTAAAAAAAATACTCTCAAATCGCTAAGATTGCTTAAGTGTTTAATCACGGTAAATGTGAAAATGACAGGTAATTTTTATTTGTACCCACGGTAAAAGCAAGTTACCTTTCCTTCTGCAAACTTCAGACAGACAGACCTCCAGACATTGGGCCTGGGGATTCCATGTGACGATACCATCTTAAGAAAAAGAAGACATCATGGTAAAGAATCCCAGAGTCTGGAATCTGGCTCCCAAAAAAAACATGACCAACTCTGGGACCGGGTCCTGGAGACACGAAAGACCAACAAAACAAAAACAACACTGCGGGGAAGAAAACCCCAGAGAAGGAAAACAAAGAAAACAAAGGAAAAAGACAAGACAAGAGCCAAAAGAAGAAAGCAAAAAGGGGGACCCAACATTTTCACACAAAATGTAGGGACAAGGATGCAGGGAATAACAAATGGCAACTATCTAGGATGAATTCCTTGACACATTCAAGAACTATAGGATCCTTGGTTAGAAAAACTGAAACAAATCGTTACTCGAAATAGCTTACATGCAAAGAGTAACATGGTTGAGAAAATCCAGCCATACGTGATTTATTCCATGATCCTTTCATCAGTGGTGAAGTGTGTTCTTTGAAAGGAAATCAAGCCAATGACCTCTAGGAGAAGTAGAGAAATGGCACTAAGTAGATCAGACCCCGAAGTCATCAGATTAGCTTGTCTCTCCTGGAGACCGGAGTCCTATGCCACTTCCCTTTTCTTGTTGTTTTGTGTTGTTGGGTGGGAGGGCAGTACTTCTTTCACCATTAATCTTAAGCTTAGATAATTTTAATGGTGGTACTTCTTTCACCCTTCCACCTATTTTTATGCTAAATGAGGGACAAAAACTCTAGACCCGGAAATAATCTTTTTTTTTTTAAAGCTCAGACTTGGGTCAACCAACTTAGTGCAACTGATCTACCCTCTATGTCTGATTACTTGTTCCTTATTTTAGTTCACTGATTACCAAAATTTTGGAGATAAACCCAATGAGGATTACTCATAATGTACTACCAAACTTGTAAAATAACTCTGAAGACCCGACCGATTCCACCATACAAACAACAGATTCTTAAGTTCACTGTGCTGAAGACAATATCCCAGAGACCAGGTGTTATGCAAAGCATTCCAATCCTCACAAAAGGAGAACAAAATGTTGGAACCTGAAAACAAGACAAGAAAATGAAAACAACCAAAGAAAAAAGGACGGTCCCGGAGGATGGCCAGTAAGACTATTTACAAGGCAAGGTACCTCCCAATAAGGCACCGAGAAAGGGATATTTACAAGGGAGGGAAATTTACATAAAATAAAAATTTGGACAAACCCATCCTATTCAAAATAATGTTTTAGAAACTGGCCATTGACAGGCAATGGGACAGGTTTTCCAGTCATGGTGTTAAGGTGATAGGTATTTTCCCCGCAGATTTCCAAAATGAAGTATGGTCCGAGCCAAAGCCGTTGGAACTTAGTGTGCTTGCCTTTCTTTTCTCGGGTCTTGTCCCACAACAGGACCAAATCTAAAATCTGAAAGGCCTTGTATTGCACTCTTTGGTCAAACCATCATTTCACCACTGCTTGATGATGCACAAAATATTCAAGGGCCGCATCTCGTTGTTCTTCCATCTGCATCAGATTTAGGAGCTGAACCTCCATAATATTATCTCGGTTGTTGAATTCCTACATAAACTACAAAACTGGGATCTGTAGGTTGATTGGGAACACTGGGTTCTGGCCATAAACTAGATGGAGTAGGGAGGTTTCCAAGGTGGCCTTAATTCAGATGTGATCTATCCAAAGGGTGAATCTCAACTTTTGGTGCCAATCCTAGGGATTCTGTTCTAGCAGGTGTTTGATCACTTCAAGTAGATTTTTATTCATAGACTGAGAAACACCATTCCCCTGGGGGGTAATAGTTGCTGGAGAACTTCAGAGTGATCCTCCAAGTGTAGGTCCACTCAAGTAATTATGCCAAAGAAAATACCAGACCATTGTCACATACTAAAGCGAAGGGCATTCCAAATCTTGTGATGATGTTTTCTTCAAGGAATTTGATAACTACGTCTGCCATTTTATTCTTGCAAGGTATAGCTTCCAACCACTGGGTGCAGTAATCAGTAGCAGTTAGGATGTACTGGTGGTTGGTAGACGAGTTGGGGTTAATTTCCCTGATGAAGTCAAATGCCCATTGGGTGAAGGGCCTAGCCTCAAAAATAAGTTGTAATGGCACTGCCGGGTTAAGCTCATGATGTGCCTTGGTTTGGCAAGTGTGGAATCTTTGAATGTGAGTGTAAACATCTTTAAATATATAGGGCCAATAATACCTAGCCTAGAGGATTTGATGGGTGGTGGCGTCGGCTAAGCTATGCCCAGTTCCAAACTTCCTGTGGAATTCATCGATCATCTTCGCAGCTTGGTCCATGTCAATCCACCAAAGGTACACTCCCTTATAGTTTCTATGATAAAGCGCAAAGTTTTTGATCATGAAATGAGCACTTTTCATCTACAAAGTGCAGCATTTATTGGGAGGTAATCCCTCTGGGCACTTATTGTTTAATAGTAAGTACACTAGATCTGTGTACCATGGGTCTCGAGTTATAGACTCCATCGTGTAAGTCTGACATTCTATGTAGGGAATCTCTTCTGCCATGACTTGACTCAGTCCCTTGCCTCAGACTATCTTCATAGGCTACATTTCCAAGTCATATTCCTAGAGGATGGCCATCCATTTCCCTCATCTTTCACTCAACTCAATCTACATCAGCAGAGATTTCATGGCTTGCTCCGAGATGATAGCATACACTTTTCTCTGGAGAATATAATGCCAAAATTTCTTCACGGCATGAACAAGAAAAAAGGCATGCTTTTCCAATGATGAATATTGGACTTCGGCATTCTTGAAGGGGGATAGCATGAAAGCTATTGGTCATTCTTCCCCTTCGACCTTTTGAGTTAACACTGGCACATTAGAATGCGACGAAGCAAAGGAGTAAATGTAAAATGGGAGGGAGAAGTCCAGACTAGCCAGGATGGGTGCCTCCATTATCATCCATTTGATCTGGATGAATGCCTGCTTTGCTTTAGGACTCCACTCAATCTTGGTATCTTTTTTCATCATCTCGTTGAGTGGTTTGACTATCACAGTGAATCCAGTGATGAACTGCTGGACGAAGTTGATCTTTCTGAAGAAAGACCGCATCTCCTTCTTACTGTCGGGCATTTGTAAGCGTAGGAGCACTTCAACTCTCTCAGGGTCTATAGATGTACCCTTCTTAGAGACAATATGCCCAAGAAACTTCCCTTTAGTTACCCTGAATATGCATTTCTTGGGGTTGAGGGATATTCCATACCGGTGACATCTCTCGTAGATCTGGGTGAGGTGGGTGGAATGGTCATACCTATCCCAGGAAAATATGGTCAGATCATCCATGTAGATGATTATGCACTAATTCACAAGGCCCTAAAACATGATGTCCATAGCCTTTTGAAATGTGGCCCCTGCATTAATTAAGATGAAGGGCATCCTCCTGTACACAAACGTTCCCCACTTGGTGGTGAACATCATTTTATCTCTTTCTTTGTACTTAACCATGACTTGGTTATATCCGGGGTACCCATCCAAGAATGACATCATTTGGGACCCATTCACAATCTGCAACACCTCATCCAATAAAGGGAGAGGGTGATTGTCCTTCTTGGAGGCCCTATTCAAGTTCTGGAAATCCACACAAAGGCAAATTTCACCGCTCTTTTTTCTTATAGGGACCAAGTTGGTGACCCATGTAGTATGCCAGATTGGAAAGATTATACAGGCTGATAGCAATTTCTCCACCTCCTGATGAATCAAGGGTCGATCAGTGGGTTGAATAGCCATTATTTTTGCCAAAAAGGCTCAGCATCAGGTTTTAGGGGAATGGTATGAGTCATAATAGATGTGTCATATGTTTTTAAATCCTCATATCCCCATGCAATCACATCTATGTATTCTTGGAGAACTGCGAGATTCTTCTCCTTCTCTTTAGGGGAGCAGGAGGTGCCAATGTGTATCATCTTTTCTTCAACAAGCTGGCCCATGTTTACTTTCTCAAATTTTCCTCCCTCAGAAGAGGATGACATCTTCTCCCAGCCCCGGGGGTCTGAGTTAAAGATACGTTCAAGCATGACCATCCCCTTAGGGATGGTGTTGGTAGTAGGACCATGATCCCATCATCTTCATCCCCCTATCCAATATCATCATGGTCTCGTTCTTCCACTATCTAGTCCTCAAAGACACCAATATTAGCCATGAAGGCTAGAATGTGCTGGTCGTCCTCAAAAACTTGAAAGTGGGTGACATTATCTAGAATGGATGGGGTGGGAATCATCTCAACTGAGAATCTCTAGAGTCGTAAGCTGACCATGGGCTCAAGTGTGCTGGCAGACACAACGAGGGCGTCTGGGACATAATTTCATCACCGGGGAATAAGATCAATGCCAAAGGCATCAAAATCTTCATTAAGGCTCCAAGCTCGATTGTGGTATGTAGCCAGTCTCTTGTCATGACATGTATATTGACTCTGGACCTATTTCACAATCAACTCTAAATCACCCAGAGCTTGGAGGTGAGTGATTCCTTTCCTTAATGCAAACAAGAGTCCAAGGATCAAAGCCTCATACTCTGTGACATTGTTCGTACAGTTGAACTGCAACCTGTAGGATGCAAGGAAAGAATTCCCTCATGGGTTGATTAATTCTAGTCCAGCCCCACAACCTTGTTTGGATCGGGACCCATCAAACTTAAGGGTCTAGAGATCGTTATTTGCAATCTGGGGCTGGGGAGAGGGAGTAGTCTTTAGATTGTTCTTGGGAGACTTGGGAGGAGCTTCCTCCCTCACTATTGGCACAGGGGTGAGGTTTGCCTCCAAAGGGATTAGAGGGTGAGATCCTCAGGGAAACAGCACTGAAGTGCTTTGAGTAAGGATACCTGGTTCTGGGGAATCAGTCGTATATTCTTTGCTCTGGAGGGCATCAATGTGTCGGGTAGCGATGGAAAGGCAGAGTTCACACTCTAGCTCTGAATGTTTCTGATAGTGTACTCAGAACCAAGTACCAGATAAGAGTGTGGTGGGGGTAGCTGTGGCACCTTGAGAGTCAACCTCAACCCTCAACTTTTCTTCCAGGTCTTGGGTTCTCTGCAGAAGTGTGAGATCCTCCCCGGGGGTGAAATCAAACATTAATATTTCAAGAGGTTGGTACACCCCTGGAGAAGTCTTAGATAAGAAGACCTCATTAACCCTCCCGACTTTGGTAAGGGCTTGCTTCATTCAGGGTTCACTTTCAACCTGGATCTTGTTTGATTCTCCTTCCCAGGGGAGCCATAAGTGTGAGAAGTCAGTCAAAAAATACCCATTCAGGGACTTAGACCAATTTTGACTCAATAACATCCCATAAGTCTCTGGGATTTCCACCACTTGGATGTCGATTATGCTGGCTATTCTGGGATCCTAGATAAGCTATATCTAGATTTTCTTCAATTCTCCCTCTATTTTCATAGCCATTTTGTCCAATTGAATCACTGCACCATTAAATGGGGTGGGACAGAATCTGAGCTTCTAGCATATGGATAATGGCATGATGTTGCCCAAAGCTCTAGAATCTACTAAGTAGTTATGTATGTTTTTGCCTTGAATATTCAGGCCTAGTAGGAAGGGAGGATCTCTATTATTTCCCCTGAAGACAGCCGAGTTGGCATCCTCAAAAGAGACAATTTTAGGCGGGCGACTGACAACTTCCAGGTTTCCCAAGAGCTTTAGAAGAGACTTCTTCTATTCGGGACAATTTAGAAAAACCTCCATCAAGGTCATGGAGGTGGTGGTCTGTTCTAATGCCTTTGTAATGTCAAATATTCCTCCTAGGAATTGGTGACCTCCCTTGGCCAGGTCTTTCACCTAGTTAGAGTTAGAACCTTTTAGAGGGGCGGGCCGATCACTTGCAATATCCTGGGGAGGAGTGTCCTTGGTGGGAGGTGTAGGTTTGTAAGCTGGTCCTTTACCATCTTGGCTCTGAGTATTGTATGGAGTCCATGGGTTAGTGAAGGCATTAGCCTCAAAGGGCGGGATTGATTCATCAAAGAATCCTTGCAGTTCAGATTCTTCTTCGTCTTCTCTGGAAGATCCAAAGAAGATGGTCTCATAGGTGAATGCACTATGGGTTGAATCTTGCATAGGAGGATTTGGGGGAGTAGCATCATGTGATTGTTGTCTATCCATCTGGGAGATCATGATGACCTTCTCCAGTGTGGCATAGTTAACCTTATTGTGGGATCCTGTGTTGTGCAATCTACACCAATTGGTCATGGGCTGGAAGTCTGCGACTGGTGTGAAATGTGAGGGTCTAGCACCACCTTGATTGGCATTTTGGTTTAGAGGTGGACCACCTGTATTCAAATTATTGTTCCATTGTTGTTGGTTGGGCTGAGGCCTATTGTTGAAGTTTCTTCCCCTGGCATTGTTATTTCATTGGCTAGAGAAAATATTCCCTCTTTGGGAATTAGAATTATGGGGTGCATAGGACCCCGCCTTCAGCTAACCCATGTCCATAGTCAGGGTGGACAACATTCACCAGAGGGATTCAACCTCAGCGGTCAACTCAGTGTTTGTGTCACATTGTGACTGTTGTTGTTTGTTCCCTGGGAAGGAAATAGTATTTTCTAGAGTTGAGGGTGGCAATCCTCTATCTGTGGATGACTGAAAGAAGGGCAATCCAAGCGGTTGTGTCTCAGGTTGCACCTACTATGGCTGGTTCCAAGGGAATGCTTCTAGACATGATATTTCTTGAGTCTAGGGTGGGTAGACGTACTAGGCTTGTTGGTCTATCAGTGGTGGCGGGCGATTCATTTCCATCGTGGGGGCACCCATTTCCAGATTGGGGTTATAACCCTTGACGTACGCTATTCTGTCGGGGATCATGTTAAAGGGTGTGCTCTGCCTAATCCCACTCGGGGACTTATTGAGACCACGGGATAATTCTAAGGCTAGGTTTTAAAGTTTTGCCAAAGTATCTCAGTCACCCATGGTGGTTGTTCTCTAGAGAAGAGTGGCAATGAAGGGGTCCATCGTATTGAGATAGGTCTATATGGTTACTTTCGGGGATGGAATGAAAGGGCCTGTGCACCGCTTCAAGGCACGTTGGAACTGATGATTGAATGTTGTGAGGGGTTCATTGGGTTCCTTTTTAATGGAGATGAACTAGCTATGGGACAAAGCTAGGTCCACATCCACATGAAAGGCAACCAAGAAGGCGTCCTACATGTCCTACCAACTATTGATGGAGTTGGCAGGAATGTTTAGGTACCATTTCAGCTCACCTTGTCGCAAGGACAAGGGAAACATCTAGGTCACAACATCCTCATGTTGGATCCAGTGCTGGTTCATGGCATCCTTGTATGCCTGTAGATGTTCTTCCCAGTTCACGAGCCTAGGTGCTCATATCATGGGCAAATTTTCTCTGGGTGCGAGGATAAGTCATTGATTGCGCCTAGAAAAGTTCCCATAGGGGACCCGGTATTTTTGAAGTATGCAGCCATCTAGGGAACTAGATTTTGAGTAAGTTGGACGCTAGTTCCCTGAGTTTTCTAAGGAGTTTGGATACTCTGAGGTGTACTAGATCCCTAGACAATAGTGGTTGGTGTGGTTTTTGGGGTCTATTTCTTTTGAGTAGGAGGCTCGAGTTTGACAAACCTCCCAGGGTTTGGGGCTGACCTAAGGATTCTCTCAAATTTTGCTGGGGAGAAAGACCCGATCCTACTGAAGGCTTGAATCCTAAAACTATGGATTGGGGAACCCTTAGAAGATGTAAAATTAGAATCTAGAGAGGGGGACAAATTCATGCCCTCCTTCTAGCACCAGTTTCTCTTGACAGAACTTTGGTGACCAGGTCTACCAACATTTGTAATTTTTCACTGGGTACCGGGGTACCGGCCAACTTTTCCTGCAAAGGTTATCTGGGGAAATGAGATTCCTCGACCCTTACGTGCTTGGAGGCCTAGGGAGTCTCATTTCCCTAGATAACCTTTGCAGGTGAAGTTGGTCAGTACCCCTGTACCCGGTGACAACTTACAACTATTGGCAGACCCAGTCACCAAAGTCCTGTCAACATTACATTACCTCTCTGATCAATGTACCAATTCAATTATTTGTGCTCCACACTTTCTACTTTGTGATGCTGTGCTTCACTATTTTTTGGTGTCTATAGAATTCTTTAGCTCTCCTTTAGCTTGATTGATCAGGACTGTATGAAGTTATCCTTCATCAGTTTCTCTTCATCATCCTCTTTCTATTCATCCCCTTTCATGTGATACAGAAATGAATTAAGCTTGTCTCTTATATAGACATGATATTTACCATTTCTTGATTCTTGATTCTTGGCATGAAAACCAATCCAGCCAATCTGATTTAAAGCTTAACTCCTGATTTATCTCATAGTTATCTTCTTGCCAACTGTACAAATCTTCTTTAAATTAATCACTTAATTCAGGTCAAATAAAATAATAAAAACAACTAGTTAAGTATATCTTTAGCTCTTGCCAGCTAGATATTTTGTGGTTTTCTAAACTCTCGGTTCTGTCAGTTGATTATGCAGTTAGTCATCGGTGACAACTGATAGCTCTGTCAGTGTGACTCCAGTCAGCTTTGACATCTCTGTTTGTTGGGCATCATTGGATTTTACTCATCAGGCAACTCTATTTTCAGCTTGTCAGGCAACCTATTATTTTTCTTCATCAGGCAACACAGTCTTCTGCTTGTCAGGTATCACTATGACTTTGGTTCTTTTCTTTTACCAATGATTTGCACTCCATTGGTGTTATCTATTACTTTAGTGAATACTTGACTTTTATGCATTGTTGAAAGCATAATATTTGTTCCATTGATTCTCTGAATTCTTTGGCATTATATACATGACCGTACAGATGATATCAAGTTGACATCAATGGAAATACAAACCATTAACTAATTTAATATCTTGCATTATCTTCAACTTAACATTATCAAACATTCAATCAGTTACATATCATCACTCTCCAATCCACATGGGTGACTTCACCCACTTCTTCAGTTCAAAAAGGTAACTCACAATTAGCTCTTCAATCAACCAAACTCTGTCTCATCTTTACCAATTGAAGAGGTGGAGTTTTCTGATGGCTTCTCCAGTTCCTTTTAATCTCAACCATTCATATCATCCTCAATTCCTATATAATAAACCCTTCATAACCATTTGAAGGATCTATGATTTCAAGCTCTCGTGCGCCATTACTATGTCAGTTTGGTTATAGCATTCAAGCCATCTTGCGATCAAACACCCATTTTAATTACTAAATTCTCAATGCTTCTCAAGTCATAGATGCTGCCCACACCAATACTGAGCATCAAAAACAACATTTCGGAAGGAGTAGAGAGAGAAAATAGAAACTTTAAGAACTTTTGGGCCTGCATTCATTTGTTTTCCTTTCTTTGCTTGTACATTTTATTAGTTACATTTCAAGTTATTCTTTTTAGTAGTTCTTGTGTGCTTCATTTATATCATTTGTAAAACCTTTGCTACTAACCCTTGCCTTTGGAAAGCTTGGGAACCATGAATCATAAAGAGGAGAGGCATACATTTTGGTGAACCCGACGTGAATCAAACAACTTGATTATCTCTTGCAGATGACAAATAGAATTGATCAACCATGGCCGTACGGTTGCAAATCTAAAAATTTATATTTTTTTGATATCTGTGTTATTTCGCGATTCCTAGTATTTTGCTCCACTTGACGAAATTGTGCTACAATCAATTGGTTTAATACCGTAGTCAATTGTAGGTTTCTGCATTTCTTTTCTGTCATCTTCTGGGTCTCTGTCTTTTCTACAGTTTGTTGTAATTGATCCATTGGTACCATAATCAAAAGAATTGTACCGCAATTGACAGATCTAGATTGCAATTGACCGATCCAGACCACAATTGATTGTGATTTACCGATCCTTTTGATACTAACTTGTTTAAACAAAGAAAACTAAAAGGAATTCACTTGTCGAGTTGGGTTTAAAAAGAATAGTGTTTGTCAAATGTCTCACATCTCACATTTCAAATTTGGGCTTAAAATTGACGTGGGGACTAAAATTGAACAAGGCAAAAAATATCTCAAATTGGTGCATTAAAATTGAAAAAGCAATCAAAACCTACTTTTGGGCTTAAAATTGAACACTTGTGCTTGTATGGTGGTGTAGCTTAGTTCACATTTCAAACTTTTGGAGGTTAATTGATTTACCTTGTGTCTTGAGTTTTGGGTGCACTTGCATAAACTGTTAGATTAGAAACCTTTATACTTTTTAAAAAGCCCTATCTAGGGAATACGCTTCTTTGTCAGAGAATGACCTTAAAGTGGTAATCCTTCTGATCAGTATATAAACAAGACATGAACCAAAGTTTTGTCTTATCTAGCCAAGATCGGGTGAGGTGTGTTGGTGATAGTCTGGATCAGATGGATATTCCTAAGGGGCCAACATGATCAACTAGGCTCTTCAGTGAATAAGACATGTACAAACTAATTGGATAGATGCCACAGACCCTTACTACAACCTTGTTAATTAGAGGCCAACCCAATTTACCTCTGAAAAGGTACCTTATTATAGTGCAAGGGGTTGTATAATTTTCCCCCAAGATTCCCAACATATGTGTCCCATTGTATTTGTGCAGTGAAAGAGATCTTCACTCCACTGCAACAATACTTGGAAATGGAAAAAACATGGGCACCTACATCATAGACCTTCGTGTCCTAGTAGTGTGAAAATTTTTGTGTGAGCTAATAGACATTCAAGCATTGGCCTATAACATTGTATTCTGAAGCCATTAACCTAGATTAATCTGACTGTTCATTATTGGGACCTTGTGATAACCTTGCAAATTGAAAAATTTGTAGAACATACAGATTATCAGTCTTCATTCTTCAAAACACAGTGTCTGTTGTGCTTGTTTCTTTGATCATTTTTTGAAAACACAAAACAAAACATCCAAACTATCAAAATGAGTCAAACATGTTAAAGTCTAGGGTTGTCAACATCAATTGTCTTGTAAATCAGAAGCATTGTTCCAGAATATCAAAATTGTCAGATAGTGTTACTTACCCTCTAGTCTTTTTTAGACTGTTCCCCATTTATCACAATTGCCTGCATTTTGCTGCAATTGATGGAAGTCTAAAGCAATTAACTTGTTTATTGCCGTAATCATCCTATTTATTACCGCAATTGGTCATAAACTACTACAATTGACCATTTACTTTACCGCAATCAGTGGAGTTGTACCATAATTGACCAGAGATACATTATTCCTTTCTTCATTTGGTGTCCAAAACTATTGTCTATCCCAGGAAAATGCGAAGAACATTGTGTGAATCTCTAAACATTAAAAGATCATCCCTTCTTTATAAAGCATGATTATTGTCAAAAATAATGTTAGTTTGAAAGCTCAAACTCAAAATACCTTGATCTCATCATATCAAACATCATCATCTTTATCAAAGTGACTTTGTCCAAGGCAAAGGTCGACAAATCTTATCTTTTTACATCATCACCACTTTGAGATCAAGATATATCAAAATTTCTCCTTAGAATTACCCTTGTCCAAAACATAACTCAGACTTCCTTAGAAAGGATTTTTATTCCTTGTTTTCTTTATATCACTTGTTTTAGTTACAAAATCTAGACCACACTATGTCTCAAACACCTCATGGAGGGCCTTACACAAGGTCTAAGGATAGAACACAACCTGATGAGTCATATATCAACAGAGTCCCTGCTTGGGAAATAGAGAAAGAGAATGATCCTTTCATAAATACCACTTCTACTCTATTCCTTGAACAACCCTGTGGGGAAGCTCTTTTCCAAAATGTCACAAAAGAGGAACTAGAGGATATAAAGAAAGATTCTTATTCCACATAAGTAGTTGATATTGTTGTAGAGAGGAATCCTGAACGTTTCTTTTCTATGCTAATAAAGAAGGGAGTCAAACTCCTCGCTGAATTCAGTGTATTGACCATATGGCCTGAAAACCCTCTTGCAGGTCAAAACACTACGGAGTCTCCTCAGATATTGCATGTTGTCTCTGAAATCTTCCCACCATTGGTAATACCTACAATCACATAGGCAATACCCAGTCAAACCAATGGCACAAACCAGGCCAACACATCTTCCACTCAAAGCATGATAGGCTGGCAACTGAGTGCACCTATGGTTACTAGTATGCTCCCACCTTTGGTCACATGGCTGGGGAAATCAAGCTCTCATGTCATGCCTTCAATCCCACCAAACACCAACTGTTCTAAAACTATGTTGCTGCTACAGTCAATTCATACTAGTCTTGGGATCAACACCTCATGACCAAAGGGATCCATCTCTGCAGGTATGATTTATAGTCAATGCCCACCCAAGTCTACATCTTTTCCCATTATGACATTAATCCAACCTCCACAATAGAAACCCAGCTTTAGTTTCCTCAAAACCAACCTCCACAACAACAACCCTAGCTTTAGTTACCTCAAAACCAACCTCCGCAATAGCAACCCTAGCTTCAATTGCCTCAAATCCAAACCCCACAATAGCAACCCAAACTTTAGTTGCCTCAAAATCAACCCCAACAGTATCAACCCCAGTTTCAATCACAATAGAAAATGCATCAAAACCCATCATGGGCTACTCATGTGCCCCCATTTCCAAATCACTCAGTGGGAAATCAATATCAAGTCCCTAGGATGAAATCCTATGTTCCTACTCAAGGGACACAAAGGCGTAGCCTCATACCCACTACAGCACAGAGGAATGCCCTCACACACCAACCTCAATATCAAATGGACATGTTAATGCAACAAATGCAAACCCTTCAAACCCAAATGATGGATATTCAAAATCAAGGGCAAACTAAATCCTACACCGCAGAGGATTTATACCCATACCCGTTTGACCATTCTCTCCACATGTCTCCATTCCCAAATACCAACCCTATTGAACATATCTGAGAGATTTTTGCTAGTTGCGTCAAAGTCACCCATGATGAGACATATTTAATGTGACTGTTCCCACAAAGCTTGGCCAGACCAGCAATGGAATGGTTCTCACATTTACCTCATGGCATTCAGTCTTGGGGTGAACTGGCTGAAAATTTCATAGCTCACTTCCATCATAACATCGAGCGCAAGGTCAGCATCAAGGACCTTTGAAATATAAAACACAAGGATGGAGAGTCTTTTGTGAAGTGCCTACAAAGATGGAGGAATGTGGAAAACTGCATAACATATGATGTGCCTGAACAAGACCTAATAGTCATTTTTGTTGACAATCTAATTCCAGACATGTCATTCACAATAGAATTACTGTTAGCTCCGAACTTCACACAACTCATTGAACAAGGAGTTTTTTGTGAGAAGAACTTAGTCAAACGAGGAATCATTGTAGATCCAACACAAAAAAATACAAAAAAAAATGCAACAGACAAAGCTAAGTGGTGGAACAAAAATAAAAATGTCACTAGCAGTGGTGTCATTGATGTGAAGATAGTAAACTATGCACAACCCAAGGTGTCACTACAAGGCGCACTTGTGCCCAACCAAAAACCAACAGGGGCCACTCAACAAGAATACACCCAAAACTAGCCTCCCCCTGTACAATCGGCCGCTATGTCAAATAGTCAACAATAGAATCAACACAGACCATAGTTTCAATTCTAGCAATGATATTTCACAGCATTAGGAGAGCCGGTAGAATTAGCTTTACACAAGTTGATATAATAAAACACTATCACTCTCCTAGAAATAAAGGATTTTAAGCAGGATGCAAACAAACCAAGGTGGTATAATGACAAGGATTTCTCTGAGTTTCATCAGGTGAAAGGGCATAAAACATCTAACTGCTACCGATTGAAACACACTATCCAAGACCTAATTTACATAGGGGCCATCAATGCGATAAATACCCAAACCAAAGGCACAACTGATCACACTATCTTCAATGATACCTTTCATGATCACAACAAGGGAAAAGCCTCCAGGTCTGGTGGACAGGCAAAACAAGTTAACTATACATATGCCAAGAGGGATAATGTTATCAATTGCCTCAATCCTTCAGATAGCCATGTGACTACTATCACTATCAAAGACCAAGGTAACAAATGTGTTGTAATAACACGTCACACTAGAGTCATCTTGCAAGGAGTACCATCCTCATCTACTATATTTGCCAATCCTAAAGAAAACTCAGGTCCACAGCCAAGCATAGTGGATTAGCTAAAGTGCACACCTGCCCAGATCTCCATGTTTGACCTATTCTGCATATCTCCACAACATAAATTGGCACTTGACCAAGCCCTTCAGAAGGCAGCTATCCCAAGGGACATAAATCCCGAGAGTTTCCAAATGATGGTTAACCATATAGCTACTAACAAACATGCGACATTCATAGACCATGATGTGTTGATGCATAAACCCCTACATTATGATTCTTTGCACTTACTGGTCTAGGTCCACAAAAGTGCTAACTGTAGGGTCCTTGTTGCTGGTGGAGTTGGGTTAAAAATCTATACTCTAAAGTTAATCAAGCAGCTGTGCTATTTAGAATCCAGCATTGATGTCACAAGAAGGATAAATATCAGAGCTTATAATGAAGAGGAAAGGTCCTCTAAAGGTATTATCATTCTACCTGTCCATATCGGTCCAGTGGTCAAAAACACTCCCTTCCAGATCCTAGATCTTGAGTTGGGATACAACATGCTACTAGGGAGACCTTGGATACATGAAATGCAAGCCGTACCTTTGATGTATCATCAATGCACCAAGTTCCCATACCAGGGAGAGGAAATCATCATAGAGGGAGATCCCAATCCTTTCGAACACTATAATGCGGTCCAAATCAACACTGATAACCAGGTACCCTCAAACCAAGATGCTAGCATCCCATCCTCTTCAGATTCAAATCCTAAGGATGTCACATGGACAGCAAGAAAGATAGCATTAACCAAGATGCGATTATCCCTTCCTCTTTAGATTCAAATCCTAAGGATATCACACAGAAAGTGGGTGAAATATCCATCACTGAAAAAGGCTATGGTGAGTAGAGATATGAAGAGGCTTTCACCATCACGCACATGCCTCAAAGCCTAAGAACTTATGGTATGCCACAACCTGTTATAATAACAGAAAATTTGTAGCCTGATCTATTCAGATGTCCACCCACAACCTTTGTCAGATGGGGAGACATAGCAAAAGAAAATCCATTTGAAGAAGAATTTGATACATGGTTATACCAAGACCCACAAGAGACAATTCAACAAACCCTACCCCTATTGAACTATGGTAATGGTTATACAATGTTACAAAGATTCAGGTATGATGGTACAACCGGCCTGGGGGAAATCCAACAAGGTATAATGGAATTGTCTCTCCCGCCAACCCAAAGAAAAAAGATAGGGTTAGGCTATGGGAAACAAAGAGCCGGTCCTATAATCCAACACCTCCAAGTTGATCAGGAACAAATAGCAGAGATGCACCAGGAGAACAACATAGAACATGTCTTGATAAGAAACATACTAGCACAGTTGTTTCCCATTGAAGAGGGAACCACACAAACCCAAATAGACCTCCACATAGCAATCGATGATAACGAAGGAATTGAGACATCGAACAAGTGTTCTATCGAGACTGACTCCCACGAGTATGAGTGGAGGTCCCTTCATGACTCTGAACTATTGATCCTAGATTATTCCCCTCGGTCAGACACTATCATAAACCTAGAATACTTATTTGACCAACTTTCCATTGCCGAACAACCCTGCATAGATAAGCATGTCATTTATCAAACCTCAAGTGGTGCATCCACAACACAGTCCAGTTTGGTAGGAACCATATATGTAGTCCCTTTCAATCAACTAGACTCAGACAACCATGAAAGTATATGTCTTGTACACCCAGAGCTAATAGAGTGGTATCAACAAGGACCCCCTGATTCAGATGTCTTTGAGAATGATGAGGCTATTGCTGATTTCATGGGACTTAGGGAAGGCATTCCATCAGGAGACCACAAGGAAGGCTTCTCCATTGACCTCGATAGAGTGGCATATTTTAGGGAGGAAACTCCTCTTTCAAGTCCACAAAAAAAAAAGAACAAAAGAATGATAAAAAGCTAAAACAAGATGTATCTTCTAGCGAAAACCTCACTGAGGAGCTAGAAGATGGAAAGAAGGAACTCCTCCCCTTGACAAAGGAGAAATCAACATTACTAGAAGAAGAAATAGAGGAATTCAATTTGGGAGATGAAAAGAACCCATAGAACATATACCCAGAAAAATCACTCACCTCTGAGGAGAGAGAATAATTTATCAACTTCTTTAAAGCAAGGATGATAAATTTTGCATGGTCCTACTCAGATATGCTAGGGTTAGATCTAGAGCTAGTACTACACCATCTCCCGTTGCTACCCAACGCCAAACCTATCAAGCAGAAGCTAAGAATGATGAATCCCCATGTTGCATTGCTAGTCAAGATAGAGTTAATAAAGCTCCTAGATGCCAAGTTCATAAGACCAATACCATACGTAGACTGGATATCTAACTTGGTGCCAGGTAGAAAGCACAGTGGTCAGATACAGATTTGCATAGACTTCAAAGATTTCAACATAGCTTGTCCCAAGAATGACTTTCCCTTACCCAAAATTGATATGATAGTAGATCTAACCGCTGGAAATCAAATTCTATCACTCATGGATGGATTTTTAGGGTATAACCAGATAAGGATCACACTAAAAGACCAACATAAAACAACTTTCACATCTCCTTGGAGCACTTACTATTGGAACATCATGTCATTTGGTCTCAAAAATGTTGGTGCGACATATCAAGGGGCTATGAAAACTATATTTCATGATCTCATCCACAAAACAATGGAAGACTATGTGGATGACATACTAGCCAAGTCAATGCTTCACAAGGATCATCTACAAGTATTGGGGCCAATCTTTGACAGAATGCGGGAATTTAAGGTCTATCCAAACCTAAAGAAATGTGCATTTGGTGTCACAGTAGGAAAGCTACTAGGGTTCATAGTGTCACATAGAGGCATCAAAGTAGACCCAGGGAAAGTCAAAGAAATATTGGACATGCCTCCACCATCGAACCTGAGGCAACTAAGAGGGTTACAAGGAAGGCTCCAATCAATTAGGCACTTCATAGCTCATCTAGCAGACAAGTTCCACCCATTCCAACATCTACTGCACAAGGACGTCAAATTCATATGGACTGAGAAATGCGAAAAAGCATTCCAAATATTCAAGGACTACCTCATCAAGTCTCCTATATTGGTGCCACCAGTCCAAGGTAGACCATTACTTTTGTATATCTTAGCAATGGAATCAGCATTAGGTTTACTCTTGGCACAACATGATGACGTAGGTAAAGTAAGGGCCATCTACTATCTAAGTAGAACATTGGTAGGATATGAGCTCAACTATACGCCAATTGAAAAGTCATTCCTTGCCGTTGTCTTTGGTTCCTAGAAGCTGAGATATTATATGTTGAGTCACCAAACAAAGTTGATCGCACATATTGATCCTTTAAAGTACCTCCTAAGAAAAGCAACGCTCACTGGATGATTGTGAAGTGGGTAATGATCTTAAGTGAGTTTGACATTGATTACATAGACAGAAAGGTCATCAAAGGGAAAGTGATCATGGATCAACTAGAAGAGGCACCTACTTAGGACCATCAGCCTATTATTTCTGACTTTCCTGATGAATCTATTATGATACTACAACCATAAATCAAGGTATGGAAACTCTATTTTGATGGGTAATGCACAAACCATGGTGCAGGGGCAGGGATAGTGCTTATTACGCTAGATCATGATACAATTCAAAAGTATTTTAGACTCAACTTCCCATACACAAAAAACATAGCAGAATATGAAGCACTTTTCATTGGTTTAAAGATAGAAATTCAATGGAGAATCAAGAACCTTAAAGTCTTGAGAGATTTGCAGTTGGTCATCAGTCAAGACAACAATGCTTATACAACCAAATATGAGAAGCTAATACCATACAGAGCACAAATGGAAACACTCCGCACCAAGTTCCATTACATCTTCTTCAAGCAAGTCCCACAAGCACAAAACAAAGTTGTAGATGCGATGGCTACCATAGCATCATTGATTGATATGCCATGCAATGAAACAAGATTCTAGTTTCTAGTAGAGAAACTATTGGTACCATCACATCAAGCATCCATCACAGAATTAGAATGCATCCTTGTTGGTCCTGAAAACCCATGGTAGCAAGATGTATATAACTACCTCCAAAATAGTGTCTTACCTCCCAACTTGTCTAGAAACCAGAGAAATTCCCTCATCCGCCAAGCCTCGAGGCATACCATCCTCTCAACTAATTTATATAGATGAAGTATAGATGGAATGCTACTATGATTTCTCACTTCCACGGAATCCCAGAGAGCTTTGTATGAGGCACATGAAGGAATTTGAAGAACCCACAGAGGTGGCAACAACTTAGCTAAGAAGATCATCCGCATGGGATATTATTGTCCCACAATAGAGACAGATGCACACAAACATGTAAAAAGGTGTAGACAGAGTCAGATTCATGGAGACCTCATCCATGCACCAGCCCAGGAACTAAATCCTATCACATCACCATTGCCATTTTCCATGTGGGGATTTGACCTAGTGGGAAAAATTACACCTTCTTCAAAAAATGGACACAAATACATCATAGCAGCAACATATTACTTCACCAAGTGGGTGGAGGAAATTCCTCTCATTTACATAACTAGAAAGAAAATAGAAATGTTCATACTTAACCACATTATCTGTCGATATGAGATCCTTCAAACTATCCTGACAGATCACGGTACACCTTTCCAAAACAAGGATGTTGAAGAACTATGCCAACAGTTCCACATCAACCAAGGGTTCTCCTCATTTTATTATCCTCAAGGGAACATCCAAGCTGAAGCTACAAATAAGACAATCTTGAAAATATTGAAGAAAACAATGAACGAATCAGGGCGAGACTGGAATTTACAGCTTAGTCCCACATTATGGGCATACAAAACTAGTGTGAGAATACCTACAGGAGCCACTCCTTTCTCCCTAGTCCATGGATCAGAGGCAGTATTACCCCTCAAAGTAGAAATCCCATCCCTAAGGATATCTTTGAAGAACCTGATTATAGATGAGGACTATAGAGTAGCAAGGCTCAGTGAACTCGAGTTACTAGATGAAAGAAGACAACATGCCTTCAACCAATTATAAGGCTACCAAAATCACCTTAGAAGGAACTATCACAAGAAGGTGAAGCCATGAACATTTGAGGTAGGAGACCTTGTCCTCATGGAAAATCAAAAGAACCAAGAAGAAAGAGTCAAACCTAGAAAGTTTGAGCCTAACTGGCTAGGACCATTTGTCATTGTCATCTCTACTCAGACTAGGGCATTCATACTAATGACACCAGAAGGAGATCAACTCCCTAGATAAATCAACATAATGCAACTCAAGAGGTTCTACCCTTGAGGTCTCTATGGTTAAGGAACCTATCTATATATCTAGAAAATACCCAAAAACAAAATTAGAAAACGCAAAATGTTACCTTCATGAAAACCTGACAAACAGGCACCTTTGCGATAACAAAAAGAATAAAAAAAGAAAAAAAAGTAAAGAGAAAAAAAATCTCTCTCTCAGTGAAAACCTGGCAAACAAGCACTATTGAGTAGGTACCTTGTTGAAAACCTAGCAAACAGGCACCAAGTGATCAAATCCAACTTCACCATCAATGAACTCCAAAAGCTTGAGCACACTTCAAATGCAAGACTGACTACCCAAGCTATATACATAAGCACATTCCCCTTTGAGCACCAAGCACTTACCCATGGTTATTACTAGTCCACCAGACTAGGGGGCAATTCTAAATGGCTGGAAGAAATCCAAAAAATTGGAAAACTCATCAAAAATCCTAAAAAGATAAAAATGTCCTGAGAAAATCAATCTTCATCAAAAACAATCAAAAAATTGCAAAATACCAAGCAATAAAACCAACTTGGTTATCAAGAGAGCAAATGGCGATCATGCCCAGTCAATCAATGTCACAATCATGAGCTTTATGAATCAGCATGGGGCTCATCTAACACAACTTTATCAATCTATCAGATCAATCAGAAAGAAACTAGTGACCAAGCAAATCTATCAAATGTCACAATCATGAGCTTTGCAAACCAGCATGGGGCCCATCTGACACAGCTTGATCAACTGCCAACATGATCATAATAAATCAATCAATCATATCAATCATCTTACACAGTGATGGATATGCTCAAACCAGACAGATCAGTCTTATATGAGTAATCTATTATTGAAACTAGAGACACTCAATCAATCAAGCCAATCAAGCCAATCAAGCCTATCCAAAGAGTTGAGCCAATCAAGAGAATCCAAATGCATCAAGGAACCATAAAAGAAAAATGTTGACTAGGTTAGTCAGTCAGTTAGATGTTAGTCTATATTTTGTGATTATGTTCTTATGCTACTCCAGGATCCACCATGTAAGGAGAGTAGCTATGATAGATCATGGCTTATTTTCTTTGATTATTGTCTGTTGAATGTTCACTTCAATTTTAGGGCCATGATGATTTAGGATAAATGCGGTAGGCACTGTCACTTATCTAGAAGCTGTGCAGTTCCACGATCTGAGCTTAACCCTAGGAAATAATTGGACATTCCTTCTCTTTTATTTTCTTGTTTAGTTTATAGAATCAAGAGCTCACAGCACTATTTAGATGGACTTTGAGTGCGTTGGAGTTCTATCTTGGTTTCTATGGTCTTTTCTTTTATTTTGCAATCAAGATCTTGCAATGCTTTCCAAATGGACTCTAGGGGCGTAGGAGTTCTATCTTGTTTGTCTTTGGCTTTTCTTTATAGAATCAGGAGCTTGCGGTGTTATCCAAATGGACTCTGGGTGCATAGGAGTTTTTATCTTGGTTTCCTTTTTTTAGTTAAATTCAGAGGACAAAGTGGTATCCAGATGGTCAATATCTGGGTGTTTTTGGCTCTCTTTCTTTTCAAACAAGGAACATACTTGAACCTAGATGGTCAATATTTGGGTACACTAGGTTCTCTTTCTATTCAATCTCTCTAATCCTTCAACTTATCAAGAGGTCATGGCAGTATCCAGGTGGTATGTGATCTAGATGCATTGGACGATATTCAGAATTTCAAAAAATAAAAAAAGATGCAATGATGAAAAATATTGGAAACAGGGGCAGAAACTTGGGACACTCATCATTTTTATCAAATCATATCTATCAATAAATCAAAAATTTCCTTTCTATCATTCCATATCTATCAATCAATCCTAGAGATCACATTCCAAACTAACTTCCTTCTAACTAACACATGCATTACTCAGAAATTTTGTGCATGGTAGATTGCATTCATTTATTGCATAAGAAAAATCTAAAACATGTGCATAGTAGATCATATAATCAATACACCCATCATCAATAACATCATAACTAACATAGGAATGGATTCATCATCATCATATAGTGATTCAATTTCCCAACAAATTAATGCTTATCTGACGCATTTTCTATGCTTAATTTGTTGAGGGGGCATATAGTCCACTTTCTATCACTGGGGTAAGCTAGGGCAGGATCAAATCTGAAAATTCTTTGACACACTGCGACAAGTCACATTGCATCAAAGAGGGGCAAATGTAGACACCTAAAAATGGATAGGCTTGCAACTTTACATTAAAAACACTAATTTTTATCTATTAATTAATGATTTTTAATCTTTAATTAAGTCATCTATTTTCCTCTAAATTCATTCCCCAAATCATCTAATCCAATTCCCTAAATTAATTAATTAAATAATTAATTTTATTGAATTAATTAAACTTAATTGATTAATTACCATTAATTAATTAATTAATTAAACTCAATTTCCTATAGTTTAAATTCAAATATTTAAACTTATTAATTAAATTCTTCCAATTAAATTAATTTAATTTCATTCAATAAAGAAGTTCTAAATCAAAAATAATTCAATTATCTCATATGTTGAAAAATTTAATTAAATAAATGAATTAAATATTCACTTAACTTCAAAGAGATAACTCCAATCAGATCACATGGGTTACTCCACCCATCTCTCCAGTCCACATGGGTAACTTCACCCACCTCTCCAATCCACATGGGTAACTTTACCCACCTCTTCAGTTTAAAAAGGTAACTCACAATTATCTCTTCGATCAACCAAACTCTATCTCCTCTTTATCAATTAAAGAGGTGGAGTTTACTGATGGCTTCTCCAGTTCCTTTTAATCTCAATAGTTCATCTTTCTATCTCTAGGATTGATCTCAACCGTTCATATCATCCTCAATTCCTATATAATAAACCCTTCATAACCATTTGAAGGATCCAGGATTTCAAGCTCTTGTGCACCATTACTATGTCAGTTTGGTTCTAGCATTCAAGCCATCTTGCGATCACACACCCATTTCAATTAGAAAATTATCCATGCTTCTCAAGTCATAGACGCTACCCACACCAATACTGAGCATCAAAAATAGCATTTCAAAAGGAGTACAGAGAGACAATAGAAACTTCAAGCACTTTGGGCTTTGCATTCATTTGTTTTCCTTTCTTTGCTTGTACATTTTATTGGTTACGTTTTAAGTTATTCATTTTAGTAGTTCTTGTGTGCTTGATTTATATCATTTGTAAAACCTTTTCTACTAACCCTTTCCTTTGGAAATCTTGGGAACTAGGAATCATGAAGAAGAGAGGCGTACACCTCCTAATGGTTTTCTCTTAATTTTCCTATGTTTCCCTAGGCTTATTTGAAAAATGCTTTGTAAAGTAGTGTTTTGTGAAGATATGTTCAGATGAAATTTTAGGATAGTGAACCAAAATATTTAGGTCCAAGGTTCAAGGCTTTCCTTTGTAACCCTGGAACCACTTTGAACTAGGTTATAAGTGGTTTAGGGTGGTTGTGGACCTCTTTGTACATTTCAAGAAGGGTTTAGATGGTTTGACAAGTTCAAACTGCAAAGCCAGACTCTCAGTTCAGGAGTTCAACATCAAAGTTATGGATTTGAGGTTCAGATTAAGTGGGAATAAAGTCCAGTTCAAGTGGATCCAAGCTAGTAAGTTTGAAATGTAGGATGAAAGATACAGAGTGATTCAGAAAATCCAAAGGTTTGAATCTCATTGTGCAAGTTGATCTGTGCAACAACGCATAAATTTATTTAGAACCTTCCCAGTTTGAAAATGGCCGGCATTAATGTGTTCATTGATCCATGTATTCAAGCTCCCCAAGTCAAAGTGGTTATTAATCAATGGTTCTTCTCTCCTGAACATGCTCATTTTTTATGAGCAGTGATATTTATGGAAGGTCTTTCAAATGAGTAGTTGTCACATGCTTTCCATATATTATGTAGATATCAGACCATTGTATAGAAATGGATATTCTTTAATACCAAGACACCTTCAATTTGTGTGTCCTTGCAAGGTTTCCTTGACTCAACATAGGCCTTGTTGGTAAAGCATATCTCAGAGGATGTTTAACAAACCCATCTCCATATTCTTCTACTTCACAATGCATTTCATACAAGTGTTATGTGGTGATTATTTATAGAGGATTTAGCAATCTTGGTGAAGCTATGAAGTCACAACTCAAGACAACATGACCTTCCAATGAGAATCGACTTCCATGAAAAAAAAAGAACCCGATGATATATGTTGGAGTATCGACAGTGCATGTGAAGTGTTTGACAGAATGCTTAGGCTCAATAAGAATATGGAGTTCACATGACAGTGATTATGAACCAAGGCTAAGTGTAATGTGTCTTCATTAATCATGACTCCAAGCACTCCATTTACCAAATGTATCAATTCAGAGATGAGAAATTAGAGAACTGAATCCTTTGCAATACTAGTGTCAAGAATCATTGATCCCAATTCTTGTTGACATGTATTCATAACGGGGAATGCTCAAATAATATATCTGATGACATGTCATCACTTCCTCTTACTGTAGGGTGTTGGATATTATCATCACAAAAATGAAATTAAATGTTTGTGGATGCGTGAAAAATGTTTGACAAAATGATAAAGATGTACTTGTTGGAAAATGGTACTCGCACGAGCCACATTATAATATTGATCAGGTTTCTTAATTTTTTTCCTCTGAGATAAAATCTTGGGAAAGAGATATGTTTTGTTTAGGGGTAAATATTATAGTGTTATAATATTATAATAAAATATTTATGGATCAACGTAGTACCCAAAATTAATATGAAGTTTTGAGGCCAAAAAATCTATGAATAGTAATGTCAACACTTTGTGAAGGATCAAAAGCACCCGTGGATGACACGTTTAAGAAGAAACAAGGTTGATTCTCCAAAAGACCCAATCAATGGGAGATGATGGCTTATTTTTAGGAATTCATAAATTTTACATAGTGACATTTGGCATTTTCTCCCTAATTAAATGATAATACTGTCACAATAATTTATGAGGTGGAAGTATACATATGAGGGAGAGTGAAACATTTTCAAGATTCAGTTATGAAAATTGAATGGTGAACATCGAATCTATTTATGATAAAACTTTTAGAAAGAGATGGGGCCAGTGTCGGCTTTCTAGGTGAGACTTTGTGCTACAAATAATTTGGTGCTAGAAATAATAGAAGGACAGGGGAATGGTTTTCTGAATTTCACTGTAAGAGAACAGGGGAAGTTAATGCATTTGTTTTTAGGAGTTTTTGTTTAGCCAGTTTTGTTCTTTGTAACCATGGTTGAGTATTGAAGGAGTGAGGAAATGTGATTTGAAACTTTGTGTTCCAGCATTATTTCTTATATTAAATGGAATTTTGAGTCTGTTTAACTATCTTCGATACTTTTCTTCTCATAGTTTTTTTATCATGAAAGACTTTGAATTTTTATGTAACTATGCTCCTAAAGGTGAAATATATAATTTAATCATCTTTTTCTTGCAATGGAAAGGTTCGAGAGATTGACTTTGTGTAATCTACTCTTTTATTTTTGTCTTCTCTTTCTCTCTGTCTGCTTTATCAGTCTAATATTAGAATCTACATCATAGCTATGCATAGATGTCAAATTACCCTTTTATGCTTTCAGGCTAAAAGAATCTATGTTTGTAAGTTGGGTAATTCATTGTAAATCTTACATGGGGAACTATACCCAGATAATTCAGAGGGCACTTACACTTTTCAATAGTGAAGTGACCCAACTGTTAGTGAAGATCAAGTCTTATTGTTTGGGTGTCTAGGGTCAATCTGTAATCATTTTCTTCGAAGACAAATTTGTTCACCAACAAGGTGTTAGAGAAAATAAATAAGGATGGGTTAGGCACATTGGCTAAAGCAGTTGAATCCTTTCAAGAGGATAATGCAATAAGAACTCTTGTCATATGGAAAGGGGAGACTTCCACTCAAGAAAAAGTAATAAAAAACCCTCAGCTTGCACTAGTATGGATTGATATTCTTATTCAGGAACCCATGCCACCACTAGACCTATCTACACCCTTAGCTACATGCTTGAGCTTGTATTAGAATTTTTTTATGGGAAAGGGCACAATGAAAGTTAGAAAAAGAAAAACTAAAAAGGACCATTGATGAGAAAGCTCATCAATTAGAATAGAAAATAGATCAGATTGCAGTTTTGGAAAGAAGGATTAAGTAGATCACTGAATTAATTCCTGAAGCTATGACATGCAGGTCACCATCTCCATTCTATGCTCTATTCCTTAAGGAGTAATTTGTTAATTTTAAATTAACCGAGATTATAAAAGGACTAAATCCTTCTATTTCAAAACCTCATGAATTCTATGATGCATTTCAATCAGCTCCCATGTTTATAATTTTTTTTTGTGTGAATTGTATTTACATAATCTTGTTGTACCAGATCATAAGGACTGGAATTCACTACTATATGTGGGAGATGTATAGTTAAGAGTAGTGATATCTTGGATGCAGAATGAGATAAGGAGGGAACATCAAGATTTTCCATACAGAAATAATGAAATAGATACACCCTTGCTGATAAGGCCTGAAGTTCAGTATTCTAGAAAAACTCTTCTTCACTGGCTCTCAATCACTATGAACCCAAGTGGAGCTAGCAAGGTCTACTTGGTCAGATAGAAAGCATATACAGACTGGGATCAACACTCATCACATAATATTGAAGTTGCAATCACTACTTGTAGGCATAGATGGGTAAGGATGTCACATAATATGAAGGTTTGAGAACTTCATTCTCTATAGAACCTGACTCTTTCCACTCACCGAGCCCCATCGTATATATGTTGGGTAGGAGAGTGCTTAATTATGGGATTCCATTAAGGTTCCAACCGCCTATCCTCCTATAGCCCTTGTTAGTAATAAATTAAAGTGCAAAAGAACATGACATGGCTAAATAAGTGCAGAGGTGGGAAAGAGTCTGGGAAAATCATTCGTATTTCAACTATGTTGTTAATGAGTCAGGAGAAAAGATTTCTAGTGACCTAAGGCTACGGGCCAGGATCTGCAACTTTATGATTGTTGGGGACCAGCAATAGGACATTTGGGGGGAATGATGAGCCTCTTAAATGGTCATCTTTTCTAGTGCTTTTTATTTTATTTTCAGCAATTTACTTACAAAATAGATACTTAGACTTGTGGTTTTATATGTATATTTTATGTTTAAAGACATAAGTAGGAAAGTGGATGATAAATTAACATGGTATATTTTCTTGAAACTAATGGATATAAATGATAGAATGCAGTATTTATATGCTAATGAATTATCCTATTTCTTATGCTATGTTTCTGGGTAGTTTCCCTCCTGTAGCCATGTGCCTTGCAAGAGTATTAATTATAAATTAACACTTCTTTCCTAATATTAATGATGAGAATATGTATGTATCAAATTTTGTGTGTACATTAATCATTTTGTAGGGATCAGTCATGGCGTATTCAAGATCAGCATAGTGATGTTGAAGAACTCAAAGGCAGACATTGCTACAAAGATGCCATCAATCAAAGAAGTCGAGAAAGTGATTGAGTAATCTAAGGCATTGTTGCAAGATCTTTGCATGAGGAAAAATTCAATATAATTTTTTGTTAAATGCAGTGTGCAGATCTAGAGCCCACCACGTACTATATTCTGACATGATTTATTCTCGATGACTGATATTTTTGTTATGAGACATTATGTATCTATAACGATCCTCATTAATGGAGTGATCTTAGATTTAGGGAGTATTTGTAGTTTTCCTTTAAATTTGACGACTATTCTAACTCTTTGGAGTTAGTCGAGTTAGTTGATATTTCTGAATAGAAGCTGATATAGTTGTATTACTCTTTTATTTATCCAAGTGTATTTTCCATGAATGAATAGAATGCATAGTTTGAGTTCAATTCTTTTATCTTTATTTTGTTTTTGTTCACTCATCCAAGGGGGCCCACTTGGTGAGTGAATTACTTTGTTCGAGTATAAATCATTTCCTTGTTTATTAAGAAGTAAAGTACAACTTTGTTGTTCCTACAGCCACTAGTAATAGAACTAGTAGATTGTTCCTGCAGCATAGGCGGGTAGACCAGTTCCTATCTGTGATTACTTTTTTCCTACCATAAGCACATTTAATTGAGTTAGCATAGATTTAATGAAGCTTAATGCATTTCAATTTCATAGGATTAGCCATGAGAATCAAGAGAGTTTGAAGCATATACTTTGCAGATGTCATTCCAAGTTTACGTTCCTTGTCGATAATAAAATGAGACTAAATGATCTAATTAGCAACCATTTAGGGTTTCCAATCTTGAAATAAGCAGTCCAATGCTATGGTTTTCTAATACAATTTTTTATCGAAGAACACATTAAAAAATTCTATAATACCATCATATATGCATCTAGAAGAACCACATAGAGAATCTCTTCAAGTTCCATGACACCAATCCAAATGCTACCTTTCCCAAATTATCATAACTCAAAGTCTACCAATACTATGGATCCACTTAATAAATAAAACCAAAGGTCACCAAGGGTCATCAATACACCAAAATGCAATAATAATTGACAAATTAATGACCAAACTCAATAGGATCATAAAACATCAATATCATGAAAATGTCAATCAACATAAACCATTGAGCATTACAATACCACCTCAAGACCAAGAAAAAAAAAACATCCCTTGCCTTTCATAATACTTAGGATAACCCAAATACCTAAAACCCAACACCTCTTCCATCAAAGTAAGAATAATATTTTACCTACAATATCAACAAGGAAAATCATCACAACTTAACTCATAAGATTACACATGTCCAAACATAGACTAAATAAACAAATTCAAGTTGAAGAAATGAATAAAAACAAGAAACAAGGATAATAAGTACAACATTCCCCCATGCCTCTGGTATAAAAAATGAATTCCCAAGAACCCAATCTAATATTAATAACATATTTCAAAATAATCCAAATAAAAGTTAGAAATATGTATTACATCATTAACTTAAGGTGGATAACTTGTTTCCTATAGCTAAAATACAATTTTGTATAATTTGAAATTGATATAATAAAAGCATAGAATGATTTATGTACCCAATAATTTTTTTATTAAAATTGATATTTAGATCCATTACAAAAATAACTTCAATTGGGAATAGTCTTAAAACAAAGTTCATCTAAATAATAAAACAGGATGGTTTATTTATTCAACTAACAACTTTCTAAATTAATGATTAAAATAATTACTAGAGTCAATATTATAAAAACAATTCTAGAAATCAAATGTAACTATATTAAATTTATCATACTCAATTAAAAAAAAAATTCAATCTATTCATTTATAAGAAACCAATATTCTAAATGAATTTTAAGTTAATATAATCATAATCTTATTTCAAATTTAATAAAACTAATTAACTAAATCATAAACACAATCTTATTTTATATAATCTATATCAATTTCAGATTCTAAATAGAAAGAAACAAATTTTTTTTTTTAAATATTATCAAATAAAACTAAATTTATAACCTCCTTTAGTATTTTTTTTCAAAACAAAACATAGATTTAAAACAATGATTACAAAAAGTTAGGAATATAAGATAAGGAATGAATTGATTCCTTAAAATATATCCTAAGAGTTTTTGAAGAGTTCAAAAAATAAACAGATTCATAAGGCCCTGTTTGGTTGGGGAATTGGAATTTGACTCAAAACCTTATTATCTCATAATAAGGTTTGATCTTCCAGTTTTGCATCTTTCGGATATAGTTTGGACCGTTTGGTTGATCCAGAAGATGGATTAGTCAATCCATCTTCTATGTTTGGTTGCCAATTTTGAAATTGGAATTGGAACTGACAAATTCCAACTTTTGTATTTGGTTGAACACTTTCGAATTGGAATTGGAATTAGACACTCCACGTTCTATGTTTGGTTCTACATTTCGAATTGGAATTGGAATTAGACAATGAATTTATAATTTTTCTTTTATTATTTAATAATGTTTAATTTAATGTTGTGATTTATTTTGTCCATTTGTTTATTTATTCTATTTTGTGTTTTTTTAATTATTATTTTTTATTTTTTTAAATTTTTCTAATTTAAGATCATTGATTGCTTTATTTTCTAAAAATACGCAACTACATAGTCATAGAAAAAGTAAAAATACATTAACATCTAAAGAATTTTTTGGCTACTATATTTTATTTTCTTCCTCAATTAGCTAGGATTTTATGAGCTTCAACTATCCTCTAAATTATTGGGTGTAAATGACTTTTTTAAGGGTGAAACTATTCACAGAGAAAACTAGTTCGTGATAGCTCACTTGTTGCTTGAATTAGATTTAATTACTATGTGTAGTAGCACATCTACTTTTCTTTTAGACAACTATTTTTTCAATCTTATGCTCATAAAAATATATGTTGATCTCCTTTCTACTAATTATTGGATTATATTTTAAATTTATATGGAGTATCAAATTCAATCTTTCACAAATGATAAATACATCATATATTGTTTTTATTTGCACTTGGAATCAAGTTTAATTGATGTCCAAGATCTACAATTTGATGTCTAGGATCTACATGAATGATATGGTAACAGACAGGGTGATTGTAAAGTTCTATGACATCAAGACTATATACCAAATTAAATTAGCAATGCAGAATGGTATTGTAAGGATTGATTGGAATTGAGACATACAAGTGTTTGCATAAAAATATAAATAATCATTGCATTGCTCAATATTAAACAAGTATCGTAGTCCTCATCATAGTATGTATATATATATATATATATATATATATATAGCTATTTCTACTAAATGACCCAAAAAAATAGTGTGATTAGAGAACAAACAAAATATCATACAAACTTGATATCGACTTTCTAGGTAGCCTCCACTTTTGCCATACCGGTCTCGAGTGCCTTGCAAAACTTGCACTCATCATCCGCAATAGGTATATATATATAGAGTGTGCAAATTATGTAGAAAAAGATGGGGCATCATTGGCCCATCGAAAGTAGTCACATCCACCGCCATCCTACAATAAAAATCTAAGTTAGTATTGCTATAATGATTAATATTTAATATTTGTAAACATTAAATATAGTGCTATTAACAACCTTTTTCTTATTTTTTCAAGTCCAAAATTTACGGTTCTAATTATTGTCTGTGTGTGACGTCCTCAACACGCAGCGCACTCCATCACCATAGTCACACATAGGAACATTTCTCATAGCCACCACCCCTGTATGAAACAGATTTTTGTTCATTCATACTATTGAATAAACCAAACTTAGTATTTATACAAAAAAAAATGAAACATCTATAGAATCAGATAGAATATGGGGAAGACCAATATCCATGAACTGAATGGTGGTGTGAAAACACATCGTTAAATAAGAAATCCATGCTCTATGCCCTTATGACCCACACTCGGTGACAAACCATCTCATATCCTACACATTCTTCCTATTTATATATGTACTGTTAGATGGTCAATACTGCATATACAAACTAAACATGATAGAAAAACTAAAACTAGTTTATTTTTAAATGGAATACACCAAGGATTACCATCAAAAATATTGATTGTTCACAAACATGAACATTAAACAATCATCATATAGCTCATTTGTTTATCAACATATGTGGAGACTCACACATTTGTGTACTTTAGATTTTCTTATCATATAGTTCATTGCATTCGATTGTGTACATAATTTTTGCATCAACATTTCAGATCACACTCTATGATCCATCATCAGCATGAAAATAGAGAAAAATGATTGAAAGAGAGGAAAATGATTGCCTTCTCTTTCAATCTATTTTCTCTTTCATCCCGATGAAGGATTATAGAGTGTGATCAGAAATGATGATGTAAAAAATATCTACACAATCGAATCCATCTATTCTGAAGAACTAGAAATAGATAGTTCTGAGAGTACACCTTGATAGTGAATTATATTAAGAATTCATCATGTGGTACTCCTTGGTGTATTCCACTTAAATATGTTAAAGAAATAGGACTAATAAATGCAAGAAGAACAAAGTTTCAACCCCTTGAAATGTGACATTTATTTCTCAATCAGGTTTCCCCCTTTGTGAAGATATAAGAGGAATGTGTGAAGAAATTTTGAATGGAATATTTTATTTAAAATAATTCTAGAGAAGATCATTGAAGCATTGAAGAGAAGAATTTTGAAGCACACTAGAGTAGATTTTAAAGGACATTGAAGTTGCCATAGTTGCAGATTCACAATAGGACTTGTTGATAAATAGAAAGAGAGGAAATTTGATACCAAATTGCAGTTTCATTAGGGCTTGTTGATAAATTGCTTCATTTATTACAACTAAGAGAACCAAAGACACATAGAAATATAATTCAGACTGGCAATCATTGTTTGCTGAGTTTGTTATTTTGGGACTGGTAGAAGTAAATAAATCTTCTAGAAGTAAAAGAATCTGGTAGAAGCTATAGAATATTATAGAAGTAAGAATTGTTGGAGATTTGATTCTGAACAGTTGAATGATTATATGTTTGTCATTGATGACAACATATAATACATAGCAGTACTTCTATATGTACTTATCCATATGATGACATGAAGACCAGCGTGGATAGCTACATGTTTTTGACATGTTTACTATGCTATGTTCATACACGCAGACTCAGATATGATATTTCATTAAAGATATGTAATTTTGTTATTGACGGTTACAATTCTGGAGGATTAACGGTTTAAGGCCGACATATGCAATGTGTTAATTGAGTTGCACGTATATTCTACATATGTGTGTGTATATTCATGATTAGTTATGAGTTTTTGATGTTAATCTAAATGCGCTAATCATGTTTCAAGAAGATTACAATGTTATGGTCAAATTGGTGAAGCCGACTTAGTGAAGCAATGCGTCTGTTCAACATTGACTTGTGAGGTTGTAATTATGCTTGCGCGCTTAGTAGAGATGACAAAGATATTATGAAGAGTTTTATAATAGGTCCCATGATCTCATACTTGGAGTATGTACTTATAGAAGGTCATTTGTGATAAGAAGAGTTGCAAAATCCAGAGATTGAAAAGCAGAGAAGAGTGTTGATGCAGTAGAGCTATATTTATGATATGTTGATAATATAGATTTTTATGTTGAAGCATTCAAAATATAGATTATATTGTTATATTGCTTTACAAGAGGTTAAAGCATCGGCACATAAAAGGAACTAATCAGACAAGCAGTGTCACAAATAGTAGTTCATCTTGTTGATACAGTGTGTATCAAATAACCAGAAGGTTGTAGCCTTCACAACTTGGACAGTGAGTCCTTGGATAGTGAGTCCTCCACCCCTAATAGGGTCTGACCCTTAACTAGGTCAACTATACTACTGCATTGTATTGTACAACTCCTAACCGGGTTGAAGAATCTTTTAACAGGGATGACTATAAACAGTATAGTTCTTTGTGGGTACTAATTCCCACCGGAGTTTTTACCATTTGGTTTCCTCGTAACCAAATTGATGTGTTGTGTAATGTATTATCTGAATGTATATTTACTTTGTATCAATCTGGATTAATAAGTACAAAAGATTTAAATTTGGAGATAACTGATTCACCCCCCCTCTCAGTTATCTCTGAAGTATTCTAACAATTGGTATCAGAGCCAAGTGCCTTGGAGAGAAAGCCTAATAGCTTAAGGTAGATCAAGATGGCATACTTCAGAAAAGACAACCCTAAGTTCAATGGAGAGAACTATTTGGATTTGAAAAACAAAATGGTAACACATCTACATTGCATTAGATTTGAGATCTTTGAGATTGCTACACAAGAGGTTGAAATCCCATCTCTGAAAGACCTTTCAAAGGATGATACTACTAGAAGACAAAAGGAAACATTTACCAACAATGAATTTGCCAAAGAAGCCCTAATCAACACCTTATCTGATAGTGAATTTTCCGAGATCAAGAAGTTTGACAAAGTACATATCATATGGAAGTATTTAGAAGACATCTTTGAAGGAGATTTTCAAGAAAAGAATGCACGCAGGAAGACATGGAAGAAGAAATACAATAGTCTCAAGATGTTACCAGAAGAGAACATTAGAGCTTATAATTAGAGGATAAATGAAGCAGTATCTGGAATCAGAAAAAATGGAGGAGAAATTTCAGAAGAAGATATAATGGATAATTTGTTAACCACTTTGACATCAGACTATGAAAACAAGATAAGTATTCTAGAGGAAACTATGCAATTCTCACAAGACTTCAAGAGAGATACTTTGATCAGAAAACTCTCTGCATTTGAAATATCAAGATTGAAGTGTATGAGTTAATTTTGGCCTTCTCAATCAACCACACACTTCAACATAGTCCTTCTTCACCAGGTACAGCCAAGACTGAATATGAGTTATTCATCTTGCCTGTCTGCGTGATTCGACCTGTTGCCTTCTATCTAGATGG
>MU226835.1:3977440-3993851 GCA_018584345.1 Thuja plicata | reverse complement strand
GACCAAGTGATAAAAATGTGATTGGAACAAAGTGGATTTTTAGAAACAAAATGAATGAAGAAGGTACAGTAATAAGAAACAAAGCAAGATTAGTATGTAAAGGATATGCACAGAAAGAAGGAATAGATTACACTGATACATTTGACCCTGTGAGCAGACTGGAAGCCATAAAATTTTTTTTGGCATATGCAACAATAAAAGACTTTAAATTTTATCAAATGGATGTCAAATCAGCCTTTTTGAATGGTGAATTAAAAGAAGAAGTCTACATAGAATAGCCTGAAGTATTTAACCTTTCAGATAGATCAGACATGGTATGCAGACTGAAGAAAGTACTCTATGGACTCAAACAGGCCCCAAGAGCGTGGTATGAAAGATTAGATGGATATCTCACCAAGATTGGATTCAAGAAAGGAGCAGCAGATTACAATTTGTTCATAAGAGAAACACCTGATGGATTACTATTAGTTTCCATATTTGTTGATGAAATTATCTTTGGAGGTAATGACAAGCTTAGTAAAGCATTTGCAAAAGAAATGCAGAATGAATTTGAAATGAGTATGATTGGTCCTATAAAATACTTCTTAGGATTGAATGTAAAGAAAATAGACAAAGGAATATTCATTAACCAGTCAACATATGTGAAGGAAATATTGAAAAACTTCAAGATGGAGGATTGCAATCCTATATGCACTCCTATGATCACAGGAAGTAAACTTTTAAAAGATGATGACTCCACAGTAGTTGATAAAACATTGTACAAATCTATGATTGGAAAGCTTATTTATCTAACTCAATCAAGACCTAACATATCTAATGCAGTTGGCATTGTTGGAATATTTGCAACTGAACCCAAGCATAATCGCTTAATGGCAATCAAGAGGATATTAAGATATCTTAAGGGAACTATAGACTATGGTTTATGGTATCCTAAATTAGAGAACACACAACTTCATGTGTATACTGATGCAGATTGGGCAGGTTGTATTGATGACAGAAAGAGTACTTCAAGAGGAGCAGTATTTCTCAGAGAAAAGTTGGTATCTTGGACAAGAAAGAAGCAAAACTGTATTTCTCAGTCAACAGCAAAGGCAGAATATGTTGCAGCAGCACTGAATTGTACAATAATTGTTTGGATCAAACAGATGGTTAAAGACTTTGGTATTTAGGTTGAATATCCTATTTTTATTCACTGTGACAACACCAGTACTATTAACATGTCTAAGAACCCTGTAATGTACGCAAAGACAAAGCACATAGAGATCAAGTATCACTTTCTAAGAGAAAAAGTTGCAGACAAGGAAGTGACATTGGATTATGTAAACACAAAAGATCAGCTAGCAGACATTTTCACTAAGCCTTTAGCAAAGGATACTTTTGAGTATCTAAGGGAGAAGTTGTGAGTCATTCCCTCTCCTAAGTTTGATTAGAAAAAGTAGCAAGTACATCAGTCCTATGTGACTGATGAATGGTTGAATACTCTACTTCTGGAGTAGTACCTGTGTAGAATGGTTTATGGAACCCTTTTCCATTGATGTCAATGGGGGAGTATGTACCAGTAAAAACAAGACAAACAAGGAATACATACAAGGAGCTTATACTATGGGGGAGTAAAGGAACACAATAGGGAAGCATGACAATGGGGGAGTATTCAAAGAATACACAGTACATGAAACTGTAGTAGTGTAGACAAATCTTTGTTGAGGATATTGAGAAGATTGTAAAAGAAAGAAGACACCAAGAACATAAGTTGTTTTTACCATATGTTGCCATCAACGCCAAAGGGGGAGATTGTTGGAGATTTGATTCTGAACAGTTGAATGATTGTATGTTTGTCATTGATGACAACATATAATACACAGCAGTACTTCTGTATGTACTTATCCATATGATGACATGAAGACCAGCATGGATAGATACATGTTTTTGACATGTTTACTATGCTATGTTCATACATGCAGACTCAGATATGATATTTCAGTAAAGATATGTAATTCTGTTATTGATGGTTACAGTTCTGGAGGATTAATGGTTTAAGGCCAACGTATGCAACATGTTAATTGAGTTGAGCATATCTTCTACATATGTGTGTGTATATTCATAACTAGTTATGAGTTTTTGATGTTAATATAAACACGCTAATCATGTTTCAAGAAGATTACAATGTTATGGTCAAATTGGTGAAGCCGACTTAGTGAAGCAACATGTCTGTTCAGCATTGACTTGCATGGTTTTAATTATGCTTGCGTGCATAGTAGAGCTGACAAAGATATTATAAAGAGTTTTCAAACAGGTCCCATGATCTCATACTTGGAGTATGTACTTATAGAAGGTCATTTGTGATAAGAAGAGTTGCAAAAGCCAGAGATTGAACAGCAGAGCAGAGTGTTGATGCAACAGAGCTATATTTATCATATGTTGATAATATAGATGTTTATGTTGAAGCATTCAAAATATAGATTAGATTGTTATATTTCTTTACAAGAGGTTAAAGCATCGGTGCATAAAAGGAACTGATCAGACAAGCAGTGTCACAAACAGCAGTTCATCTTGTTGATATAGTGTGTATCAAATAACCAGAAGGTTGTAGCCTTCACCACTTGGATAGTGAGTTCTCCACCCCTAACAGGGTTACATGTAAAAGAATCATAATAGGGTCTGACCCTTAACCAGGTCAACTATACTACTGCATTGTATTGTACAACTCCTAACAAGGTTGAAGAATCTTTTAACAGGGATTACTATAAATAATATAGTTCTTTGTGGTTACTAACTCCCATCGGGGTTTTTACCATTTGGTTTCCCCATAACCAAATTGATGTGTTGTGTAATGTGTTATCTGACTATATATTTGCTTTGTATCAATCTAGATTAATAAGTACAAAAGATTTAAAGTTGCAGATAACTGATTCACCCCCCCCCCTCTCATTTATCTCTGAAGTATTCTAACAAGAATCTCGTAGAAGTTATAGAATCTTAAAGAATCTAGTAGAAGTAATTTTGGGACTGATAGAAGTAAAAGAATATGGTACAAGATATAAAATCTCACTGAGCCATTTTCACATTAAAATTGACAAAGATGCTCCATGATAAGTTCAATAGGAATCCTTTTCAGCTATACTAGATAGAGAAAATATTGACATTCAATAATATAAATCTCCCTTTAAAAAAATGCATTCATGCTCCCAAACTTCACAGGAAAGCAATCCATACAAGAGACCACCCATATTTCACAAGCATTGAATACATCAACACTCTAATACCAAGATATGGGTGAATGATGAAAACTTGATGATGTAATTGATCAATAGTATATAAGAATATATATAACACAACAATTAACCAATAAATTTTAACCACTTACAAGAATGAAAACAATAGATATTAACAATTATAACTATGATATATTATACCAACAGTAACCTTGATTTGATACCCTATGCATGTGTCTACCAACATTGAACTTTACGAGTGCACCGTGACAACTTGAATTCATTTTCAGTAAGTATATCCATATCAGATTTATAGGAAGGCTCACAAAGATATGTAAGAAATGAGATCAAGGGGTTAATTAGCATACAATGCGCATAATATGACAAATGATTTACTCTTCTATTTTCTAGTCCACTAGAAAGCACAAAATTCCTATTCAAGGCAGCTAATAATGATACAAACCACGAAAAGAGATTTACAAGCTTCATCACAATATCTTTTCTTTTATATTAAGATATATAATTTTTCCTCTATCTAACCTAAATTCTACACAACCATCCCTATCCATTATCATTTATAATTTCACACAACACAATTTATATTTAGATCACCTCACACCTTTCCCATTGCCTCTCTCAAAACAAACTAACAAAAGCCATCAAATCTCACTCACCCACAATAGTCATACTCATATAATCTAATTTAGTATGGTCAAAATGCATGCAAGAATACCTTGCCAACTAAGACCCACTTCTTCTATTTAACTCAGACCATCTATTAGAATATCATATGAAGCTGCACAATCTTGTAATTAACGACTTCAATGGAAGGAAATACATATAATATGTTAACATAAATAATTTCTTAATTTAATATGTTATTTAAGCTTATCTAACTTGAATATATAAGATATATGACAAAGTAAATTAGAAGACTGACAATTATGGAGTATTGTCAAACTATAAATGATAAAAAAAATAGCAAATCATTCTCCATTCTTAACAAAAAACTTTTTAAGACATTGACAATACAAGAATTGATCAAAGAGAGAATTGTGCTAATGGTGTTTAACACCTTATACATACTTTCTATGAAAATATCATGTTCATATGTAGTTGTTTTCTCAATCCCCAAAGGTAAGACAAGATGCACTTGAAATAAAATAGATGAACTCCAGTCTCAGAGAGAGACAAAAAAAGACTCAAAGCATTCTAGAGAATCCTACAGTCATATTTTCAAGATTGATGATGTATACATTATTGTAATAAGGATATGCAACAACCCCACTAAATTGCAAGGTGGTATCCACTAATACTTTTTTGGAATCAATTATTATTGTAACATAAATAATGTAACATAACCATCCACTTTCTCATTTATTATTGTACCCTGATTCAAAGTAATGTTATTGCCCAGGCACATCCTATATTTGTGAACTAGGTGACATAAATTTTCAACATAATATAATAACAATAGAAGTACATCCTCAAAATCAGAACTTTGAGCATAATATAATAACAATAGAAGTGTAATATTGACACAGAGCTGAGAGAACTATAAATCAATTTTGTATCTAAATACAGATGAAAATTTTTCAAAGACCTCTGAAAATTCTAAATACAAAAAAAAATTATGGTTAATGTCATAGTTATTTGGCACTAAATTTGTGAATGCTTTGGGCAATGTGGATCATTACAATCCACTAAATCTGAATACAATCTACTCCACTCTCTCCTTATCATTCATTAGCAAGAACCCTTTGGCTCTTTCATGTTGAAGCATGAAGGTGTCGTATACCTTCATGCAAACACCTCAACTCAATTCAGGGATGGATTTGAGAGCATTATACACACTAAGAAAAATAGTATCCTCCTAAGATTTATCCACTTTGTGGAGGTGAACATTTCCGAGGCCATCTTTTATTTTATTAATTGTTTCACAGATGAAATCCAAGGAACTGGCCATACTTTCCTTTCTCCTCTTTCCAATCCTTGATAATGATGATGCAGGAGTCCCTCTATTTGCAATGGACTAATTTGAATGATTAAGGTCTTCGTCCAAATCAGTAGAACTATCAAGAGGTATATCAAAACCATTGTCCTCTTCATCATGCAAATATAATTCCTCTTCCATAGGGTTCCCTTACTTAGTCTCATGGGCAGTCATAGCTACATTACCTTCAGCAATGTAATTACCCACTATTACACTCAATTCATTGAAGTATTGGAAGGGTTGCCTCTTATACACTTTAGCATTTTTGAATTCTCTCCTCTGCATGTTTGCATAAATAGATGGAATAATTTTTGTGTTTCATTATTAACTTTATATGAAGGAAATAATATTTCAATCAAAACATTAGAAAGACCACCCTACCTTCAAAAGCTCATCCCACACACTTTCCTCAGCATCCATGCATTGAGTCGCCTCATTCCAAGTGAAACCACTTGTATTTCTCAACTCTTTCATCACTCTATATGCAAGCTTCCATGTTTTTAGCTTGTTTTTTAAAATTGTACTTTGTTAGAGTGAGGTGCATATTCACGTTGAACTGTCTCTCAATGGTAGTCCACACTTCTTTTTTGAAACCCCCATCTCCTTTTCTTCCAAGTTGGACTTTCTCAATAAGAAAGTCTAGAAACTTGCGTTCCATCTCTTTGGTCCATTATACCTTCTTTGAGGAAGAATATACCAGTTTCTTCCATGCTTATCATTAGTTCTGTGTATGACATGGTTTAGATCAATTTCTCACAATGTACAAAGGCTTGTTAATTGTGTAAGCATATTTTTGTTAATGGTTTAAACATAGACATGGAACATATTTATTTACAAATTCATAAAAGTAAAACTATTATATACAATTCCAATACATCTAGATACAAACAAAAGAAAAAGGAAACCATGATGTATATCATAGTATTTGTATACATCAATTTACTCAAATAAAACACATTGACCCATAAAAGTAAAACTATTCTCTGTATTTGTAGTCTTCCCACATTGTACTTGCTATATCATCTCAAAATTGTGCCCGCTAGTCTCTATCATGCTGAGACAACCCATATGTCTCAAGCATTGGTACATCTATCCCATCATGATCATCTTCTTCTTCATTACCAATTTTTGATGGAACACCATCCTCTATTGTAATCAAGTTCTGTACTATGCAACATGCTAATACAATATGGGCTTGTGTCATGATAGAATAAGATGTGGCATGCCTAAGGATTGGAAAATTATTCTTGAGAATACCATATGTAAGCTCTAATGCATTTCTAAGAGAGAAGTTTCGGTGGTTGAACAACTCTTGTGGAGATTTTATTGGATTTTCTCTTGAAAAATCCTTCAGGTGGTAATGTGTACACCGATAAGGAGCAATAAATCTAGGTGCACTGGGATATCCAACATCCACTAGAAAATATTTTCCTACATAAATAAAGTAGATAGCTAAAACTTGAAACATTTATTGTACCCTTGAGAATATTAAACTATGAGTTGTCTTACCAGGGGAACAACAATTGGATCTACTCTGGACAAGCTAAAGCTAGAATACAACTATCTATGATAGACCCTTCCCAACCAGCGAGGCAGTACTGAAACTTATAATCGAAGGAACACACACCCATAAAATTTTGTGACAAGTTGCCTTTTCTATCATGATATTTACCCTACATGTCGACATTGACGATGAATGGTATATGGGTTCCATCGATAACTCCAACACAATCCTATACGATATGATATAATCATCAATTATATAGTCAACCAATACTATGCTAAGGATATAAATCCATACATGAAATTTGTAACAGTACAAGAATTACCTTTAAGAACAGATCAAAGCGGTCCCTCCCACTAATTTAAGGAGGAGTGTTTGGACAAGGTGCTATAAAGTAATCCTCATTGAGTGCTAAGATATCCCTCAACACCTTGTGGAAGTATTGGCTGACTGTCTCTCCTGAGTGCCCAGAGTTGTGGGCAATCTTGCGGTTCCTTAGATTGTGGCCAAGAGTGTGGAGAAACATCACAAATTGTTCTTCTAACTTCAAGTGTATCATATCTATCAATCTTCCTTTCAGCCTTAGGATACTAGCTAGATGAAAGAAGGCTCCCTTGCTCATGTGAATATGATCATGACAATCCACATCATTGGAATGAATAACCATTCTATAAAAAGAATTTCCTTTTCTTATTCATTTACCCATTTGTGCATTTCCTTCTCGGGCGAACACTACTTTGGCCATGACAAGCAAAGAAAGAAGGGTTGTGAGAAGATGAGTGTACATGGTCTCCAAAGCTACATGTCCTAGAATGTCAATATGCTCAGTAGGATCCATAAACGACCTAAAATGTGGACAAACACAATGATATTTCAGTGAGGAGATATCCACTATCAAGCACAAAGATATTAATTACTGAAATAGAATGATATGTTTCAAAATTTGAAATTTGTAATGGTATTTTTAGCATATATACATATATATACATATATATACATATACATACATATATATACACATACATGTTGGAAATATTGTTTGGAAAGCTACAATGGAAACAAAATTTTTTTCATTGATGTCAAACCTTAACTGGTGAGACTATTTCTATCTATTTGAGTACCATATCTATTGATTGATGGAGGAGATTTAACAAGAAGACCAAGAAGAATGGTTGAGTTATGAGGAATTAAAAAGGGTTCTTTATCAATTGGAACATTGGAAAAGTGATATATTGTTTATCTTTCATTGACAGTTTACTGGGGACATTTTATGCCGAGCAAGTTTTGTGTCGGCTGAGCACCAGTGTGTGCCGAGCATATTTTCTTGTATGTGCCGAGCGTCACTAAATTTCCAAGGAAACAGTGTTGGCCGAGCAATAGTATTTTGATGATTGATGAGATTTAAGATCTCTGGACAACATAGTTATTTTATTGGGATATATAAAGTTAATTAAGGATAATCACATTAGATCTACACTATGTAAATGCATGGGTAACCGTAATTAATACATGGATCAAAGATTTAATTGTTGATTGTATTGGAGAAGTAAATTAAATGTAATAATGGAAAGATCCATTGGATCTGACCTAACCTAAGATCTATGATCTTGATTAAGTGGCAAAAGATGTATCTGACCTAGATGGAGAGGTATATGATAACCTGAAGGGGTTATTCATGGATATATATGTGTATGCAGATTATATAAGAGGATTGCATGGTTAATTTACGTACTGGAAAGATCTAAGAAAAGAAGGCTGATTAGAGAAGCAGAGAGTGATAGCTTGATGAATTCCCAAGTAGATCTAGAGTTTGAGATGAGAATGGAGGCCACTCAGTGAATTAGCATAAGAGCTGAATTGGATCTAGATTGCAAAGTAAGTTGTATGAATCAGATCAAGCCTGTTGATTACTTTCTAACCATTGTATCAGTTCAAATAATTTAACCGAGTTGACCTAATAGTCATTGTATAAATCCTTTGAGCATGGTGACATTCAGATTGGAATGTTCTCAGTCCTCTAACCAGGCCACTCCTGATAGGGTGATTAAATCCTTTAACCAGGTCACATTTAGCAATGTGTTTTGTAGCCATTAACAGGGTTGGCTCTTAATAGTGCATCACTTCAGAAGAGTGAAAACTTGATAGCATGTTATTGGTGGCTTTTCCCAAATTGGGTTTCCATGTTAAATACTTGTGTTAACTTGTGTGAATGTTTATATTGTGTTTTACTGTTAAGTTTCTGCAAGCTTATTTCATTTGAACACTAAACTGCATACTTATATTGTTGACTTATGCTATGACTGGCGAGCAGATCTGAGTTGTTTAATTTGGTATAAAGTTTTAATGGGCACATCTAGACCTATGGATAACTGATTAACCCCCCCTCTTATTTATTCTAAATTCATTCTAACAATTGGTATCATAGCTTTGGTCTCTTGAAAAAGTTTGAAGGTACTTGGAGCAAAAGATCAAGATGTATAAAAGGGAGGTAACAAAGTTGAACAAGGAAAAATTTCTAGCAGGGAAAATTTTGATGAAATTTCATTTGGTTGGTGTTGGTGATTCTGCTAAACATCATGTTGATGAAGAATATGTAGCCCCTACAGGAGCTCTCAATGCTGCACAGTTAAGAGAAAAAGCAAGAACATAATCAAGCAATGTTGGAGATTACATCATCCCTGAACTATCATGAGTTTGAAGATATAAAGGATTGTAAAAGTGAAAAGAAAATGTGGGATACCCTTAAAACCATCTATGGAGGTGACACAAATGTGCAAAGAGCCAAATCTGAAATCTTGAGAGGTAATTTTGATGAAATGAAAATGCAAGAAGGATAAAATATAGTTTCATATTATGGTAGGATAAAGGAAGTTGTAAATTCTATTAGAGGAGCTAAAGGAACCATTGATGATAACACCATCATGAGAAAGTTACTGAGAACACTTCTTCCTATTTATGCTATTAGAGTATCTGCAATTCAAGAATTGAGATGTACTCCTAACAACAATTTGACTTTGGAAAGTTTGGTAGGCTAACTTATTGCATTTGAGATGTCAAATTATGATAACTATACTCCACAAGCCATTGAATCTGCATTCAAGTCCCAGATGGTCCTCAACAAATCAAACAAAGGAAAGAAATGTGTGGATAGTGATAGCGACATTTTTGATGATGATCTAGAAGAACTTAGGGCAATCATGGCAAGAACACTATCAAGAGGAAAAGGAAAATTCAAAGGTAAATTTCCTATTATTTGTTTTTCATGTAACAAAGTTGGTCATATTGCTACAAGATGTCCTGATAAGAATGAAAAAGATGAGAGAAGAGACAATAAGTATAAAGATAGAAAGGATGACTGAGACTTCAGGAAGTACAAGGATTACAAAGACAAAGGTAAGAAGTCCTTCTATATAGCTAAAGAAGCTTCTGACAATGATTCTAACAAATCTAATGAAAATGATATAGAAGTTGTGTATGTTGCAATGAAATATGATTATGATGATGATGAGAAAACTGCACTAATTTCTTATATGAGTAAAGGTGATCGTTGGATTATTGACAGTGGTTGTTCACATCACATGACCGGTGATAAAGACAAATTTGAAACCTTAGATCAGTGTAAAGGTGGTTATGTTAAATTTGGAAATGATACACCATATTGTGTTAAAGGAAAAGGATCAATTCAATTGACTAACAAAATTAGATGTGATGATGTATATTAGGTTGATTATCTTAAGTATAACCTATTGAGTGTTTCATAGCTGAATACTTCTGGTTACAGAGTTGAATTCCATCACAGGAAAGCAAAGATCTATGATGCCAATGGAGAATTAGTTGGAGGTGGTGAGAAAACAAAAGGTAACTTGTTCTATCTGGATTTAGCTAATGAGACATGCTTTTTTGCACAATATAATGATGTTTGGTTATGGCATAAAAGGTTGTGTCATGTAAACTTTGATAACTTGGTAAGAATAAGAAAATAGAAAAAGATTAGAGGGCTGCCTAAGCTAAAGAAACCTGAAAATGCAATGGGCAAGCAATGTCAATTAGGCAAGATGACTAAATCTAGTTTCAAAAGTAAAACTCATATTTATGAGAATATTCTATAATTGGTTTATACTGACCTTTGTGGACCTATTAGTGAGAAAATTTACTGTGGAGACAAATATTTTATCTTATTTGTTGATGATTACTCTAGAATGATGACTGTTATGTTTTTTAAAGAAAAATCTTATGCATTCTAGTTGTTTAAGTGGTACTTAGAAAAAGTTGAAAAGGAGACAGGTAAGAGTCTAAAATGTCTGAGATCCGATAGAGGATGCGAGTTTATTTCTAATGAGTTTAACAAGTTTTGCAATGACAGAGGGATAAAAAGATAGATGTCTGCACCTAGAACACCACCACAGAATGGTATAGCTGAAAGAAGAAATAGATCTATCATGGATTGTGCCAGAACACTAATGGTGGAGAAAAATGTTGCCCAGGAATATTGGAGAGAAGTTGTAAGTATAGAATTTTATACCATGAATAGAGTACAAGTCAAGAAAGGTACAAATACTACACCTTATGAGATATGGTATGGATATGCACCTAGTGTAAGCTACTTTAAAGTTTTTGGAAGTAGATGTTTCATAATCAAGGATAACAAAAATGGAAAACTTGATGCTAAAGGTACAGAAGGCATATTTCTTGGATATTCAACTAAAAGTAAGGCATATAAGTGTTTGAATTCTAACACTAACAAAATTGTGGAAAGCGCAAATGTTAGAATTGATGAATATGTAGAAAGAAATGAAGAAGAAAGCATGACTGAGCCTGAGAGTTACAAATCATTCACCTATCTTGATGAGGTAGATTCTAACAAATTACCTAAAACTAAAGCTAAAGTTGCTGAGCAACAGTATGCACCTACCGAGTCATTGAAAAAAATTGTTGGGCAACAGGAGGTGACTACCGAGCTATCTGATGGAGATGTCAAGTCATAGTTTCAACCTGAGTTGAACATAAATGATCAATCTAAAATAGAGAAAGAACCTACTTTGGAAAAATATGTGAGAAGGCACCATAAACCTAATCAAGTCATAGGAGAAAAGGATTCTACAGTCATGACAAGAGGCAAATTGAGAGAAGACATCTGCTTGTTATGTGATTTTGAGCCTAAAATAGTTAAAGGTGCCTTAGACAATGAAGATTGGATTCAAGCCATGAATGAAGAAATTGACCAGATTGAAAATAATAATACTTGGACACTTGTACCTAGGCCGAATGATAAAAATGTAATTGGTACTAAGTGGGTATTCAGAAACAAGTTGAATGAACATGGACATGTAACAAGAAACAAAGCTAGACTAGTATGCAAGGGTTATGCACAAGAGGAAGGAATTGATTATGGAGAGACATTCGCTCCAGTTGCAAGATTGGAAGGTGTCAGAACCTTACTTGCATATGAAGCCTACAAAGGATTTAATGTCTATCAAATGGATGTGAAGTCAGCATTTCTAAATGGAATATTAGAAGAAGAAGTCTACATTGAACAAGCTGATGGATTTATAGACCCAAGCAAAAGGAATATGGTTTGCAAGCTACACAAAGCACTATATGGACTGAAGCAAGCACCAAGAGCATGGTATGAGAGATTGCACAACTATCTGATGAAGATTGGATTTGCTAGAACCAATGACAAGAACAATCTATATTTGAAGACAGAGCAAAGTAAAGGTACTTTATTAGCTAAATTTTTTTTTGATGACATTATATTTTGTGGACAAAATATGTTATTCCTAGCATTTTCAAAGGAGATGCAAACTAAATTTGATATGTCTATGTTTGGTGAGATAAAAAAATTTGTTGGCTTACAAATATATCAGATGAAAAATGGTATCTATATTACTCAATCAAAATATGTCAAAGAGATACTAAAAATTTTTGGAATGGAAGATTCAAAACTAGTGAGTACTCCCATGGCCACTGGATAGAAATTAACAAAGAATGATGAGATAAAAGAAGTAAATCAAACACTGTATAGATCAATGATTGGAAAGCTACAATATGTTGTACACAGTAGACCTGATATTGCATTAGCTATTGGTATTGTTGCTAGATTTTCTGTCAATCCCAAAGAAACTCATATGATGGTATTAAAAAGGATTCTGAGATATTTGAAAGGAACAAATGAATATGGTCTATATTACAGAAGGAATGAGAAATTTGAACTTAGAGTTTATACTGATTCTGATTGGGCTAGAAATGTAGATGACATAAAAGCACCACAGGAGGAACATTTATTTTGGGAAAAATATTAGTTTCATGGACAAGCAAGAAACAGAACTGCACCTCATAATCTACAGCTGAAGCTGAGTATGTGGAAGCAACAGTTAATTGCTCTAATATTGTGTGGTTGAAGATACTACTGAAAGGTATGAAAGAAGAGATCACAGAACCAGTTGTCATATATTGTGATAACATGAGTGCCATTAATATTTCAAAGAACCCTGTAATGCACTCTAAGAAAAAGCATATAGCTATCAAGTATCATTACTTGAGGGAGCTAGTTCAGAAGAAGGAAGTGAGACTGGAATATGTGAACACTAAGGAACAGTTAGCAAACATACTTACAAAGGCACTACCCAAAGATGCTCATGAGTATTTGTGAGGTAAATTGGGGGTAATTCACCTAACTGAGGATAATTAGTTTAGAGTGGTACTATTGCATCAAATGTTATTTCAACATATTTTTCATAGTGATGCACAGGCAGTCACACTTTAGGATGTTGCCTAAAGTTGTGAAATATAGACTAGGACATAAAAGTGGATCAGTCATAAGCAAGATGAGATGAACAACATGATACAGAGTTTAGAACAAAAGAAATTGCATGATGAAGATGTCAACACCTTTGGCATTGTTTTCAATGAGGGAGAGATTACAGAAAAGATATATAGAGGAAGAGATCACTATAAAAGAGGAAGAGATTACTAATGAAAGAGGGATTTCTACAAATGAATAGAAACAAAAATATGTCAGTGTGATTACAGACACAGAGGGAGAAAATGTTTTACAAATGAAAATCAGAATGAAGCCAAAGACATTAATGAAGATTTGCTCATACCAAGGAACACAAGAAAACTTTTTGGATTGTATGGTAACTATGTTTGTAATATTATTGTTTTATTGTTTTGTGTTGCCATCAATGCCAAAGAGGGAGATTGTTGGAAATATTTTTTGGAAAGCTACAATGGAAACAATTATTATTTTTTCATTGATGTCAAACCTTAACTGGTGAGACTATTGCTATTTGTTTGAGTACCATATCTATTGATTGAAGGAGGATATTTAACAAGAAGACCAAGAAGAATGGTTGAGTAATGAGGAATGACAAAGGGTACTTTATTAGTTGGCACATTGGCAAGGCGATAGGTTACTTATCTTTCACTGAAAATTTACTGAGAATAGTTTATGCTGAGCAAGTTTTGTGTCGGCCGAGCACCAGTGTGTGTCGAGCATATTTTCTTGTATGTGTCAAGCGTCAGTAAATTTCCAAGGAAAATAGTATTGGCCGAGCAATAGTATTTTGATGATTGATGAGATTTAAGATCTCTGGCTAACATAGTTGATTTTATTGGGATATGTAAATTTAATTAAGGATAAGCACATTTGATCTACACTATGTAAATGCACGGGTACCCATAATTAATGCATGAATCAAAGATTTAATTGGTGATTGTATTGGAGAAATAAATTAAATGTAATGATTGAAAGATCCATTAGATCTGACCTAACCTAAGATCTATGATCTTGATTAAGTGGAAAAATATGTATCTAAACTAGATGGAGAGGTATATGATAACCTCAAGGGGTTATTCATGGATATAGTTATGTATGCAGAGTATGCAAGAGGATTGCATGGTTAATTGACTGACTGCAAAGATCTAAGCAAAGAAGGCTAAGAAAAGAAGTAGAGAGTGATTGCTTGATGAATTCCCAAGCAGATCTAGAGTTTGAGATGAGAATGGAGGCCACTTAGTGAATTAGCATAAGACCTGAATTGGATTTGGATTGCAAAGTAAGTTGTATGAATCAGATCAAACTTGTTGATTACTTTCTAACCATTATATTAGTTCAAATCCTTTAACTAGGTTGACCTAACAGTCATTGTATAAATCCTTTGAGCAAGGTGACATTCAGATTGGAATGTTCTAAGTCCTCTAACTAGGCCACTCTTGACAGGGTGATTAAATCCTTTAATGAGGTCACATTTAGCAATGTGTTTTGTAACCTTTAATAGGGTTGGCTCTTAATAGGGAATCACTTCAAAGGAGTGAAAACTTGATAGCATGTTATTGGTGGTTTTTCCCAAATTGGGTTTCCACGTTAAATACTAGTGTCAACTTGTGTGAATGTTTATATTGTGTTTTATTGTTAAGTTTCTACAAGCTTATTTCATTTGAATAGTAAACTACATACTTATATTATTGACTTATGCTATCACTTTCGAGCAGATCCGAGTAGTTTAATTTAGTATAAAGTTTTTATGGGCACATCTAGACCCATGGATAACTGATTCACCCCCCCTCTCAGTTATTCTAAATTCATTCTAACAATACATACATACATACACATATCCATATCCATATACATATACATATCTATATATATACATATACATATATTTATAAATATATATACATATAAATATACATATACATATACATATATATATATATATATATATATATATATGTATGTATGTATGTATGTATGTATATATATGTATGTATGTATGTATATATATATATATGTATATATATATGTTTATATATATATATATATATATGTATATATACATATGTGTATATATATATATATATATGTATATATATATATTCATATATATATATATATGTATATATATATATATATATTCATACATATACATACATATTAATATTTACAACCCAAATGACGGATTAGGCTCAAAACCAGATTTCCCACTGCCAATTCCCAACGTATTCTGACAACCAAATGGGGCCTTATATATTTGATCAAAGAACAGTACTAAATTATTTAGGAACATTGCTTTAGTGGAATTTATTAGAATGTGAATATAGAGCATAGAATTTTTTTTTTATGTAATCTCCCTCTTTTCGTTTGCCTGTCCTTCTCCCTCTCTCTTCATTGTATGCACATTGCACATACAAGTACTTTTCCAGCATACAATCTTGCATTAACTGAGTTGGTCATCATATATGGATAAACAGAAAGATACATCCACATATTATTTTCATAAACATACTCCAGATATGTAAACAAAGAGAGAGCTTTGTCAACACAGAAAAACAATATGGCATAGTAGCATATATAGCCCTAAGTCCTGACTATACCCAAATAATTGATCTTATCAAGTTTAGAGAGAGGGAGAGAAGAAGAGAGAGGAAACATATATTTTTGTTGCCACAGGAAATATAAATAGTATAAGAGCATATAAACCCTTGGCTATACCCTAATTGCAAGTTTTATTAAGTTTGCACAACACAAAATTTCAGAACTTGCAGAACAGTATAAGAAGGAATAGAAATGTTGCACATAATACATACAAAATGCACCATGCAAAATAAATAATGTTGTACATTTTTTCAAAGTTGGTTTAAGAACTGATTTGTGATCACCAATAGGTCAGTCTCTGACTATATATATATATATATATA
>MU226835.1:3944148-3977303 GCA_018584345.1 Thuja plicata | reverse complement strand
GTGAGCGATAATCAGCTCACATGAGAATACGATATTTAAAATATGTATTGAGCCAAGATGTTAGTTAATTTGATAGGAATGCTAGCTCCGAAAAAATATCAGTTGTATTTCCAATGATGTAGTGGTTATACAAGTTACAATAAGTGACAAGATGGGCCTTTTTGTATTATATAGCTCGATTCATTACATGATTTGCAGTGGGATTCTCCTTGATATGGAAGCTTACATGACTTATATTTTCATTTGTTCCCTTGATGGCTATAGCTAGGGGTGCATATATTGCAGCCATGATGGATTTATTAAAAACAAATAGCATACACTGAGGTTGGAAAAGTGGTAGAAGAGGCAATAACTCAGGTGTGTATTGTGTATTCATTTGTGGGAGAGACCAAGGCTATTCAAGATTATTCAAGAGCTCTTGGAACTACTCTAAAGTTGGGAAAGAAAGGTGGTTTTGTGAAAGGATTGGGTATAGGCTTTACATATGGATTATTGTTTGGTGCATGGGTATTTCTTATTTGGTATGTAGGTGTCCTTGTTAGACATGGATAAACTAGTGGTGGTGAATCATTCAAAACCATTTTTAATTTCAATATTAGTATAATTTCTCATGGTCAAGTGCTTCCAAAATTGGGTGCATTTGGCAAGGGGAAACAGTTGCATATATGATGTGAGTGTTCCAAGGCTTGCTAGCACTTCAACCAAGAGACCTTAGCTTGTCTCTTTTAGGAACCTAATCTCCTCTAGGTCTTGATTGGCTTAGATGATTAACTAAGTCCAATTCCAACTCTTCTCTAATATTTCTCAACTCATGTGCTTCACCTTGAAAGACTAACACCTTTTAGTTAGTTCAAATCTTCACCTCACCCACTACACTTAGAAAGATCTAAGTGCCAACTCCACTCTAGAATTCATGATTCATTACAGGGACATCTATCAACATGAAAATGTTCATATCCTTGTCATTTGAAGCCATTTACTAGGGTCTTCAACTTGCTCTTTACCGGGTTCAAGGATTCAATCACTTGGAAGCCTAATTGAGGCCTATTTCTTGTAGCCTTTTACAGTGTGTTTTACCCAATTCTTTTAAAAAATTTCCAAAAAACTTGAAAAACCAATTACACATTCAGATACCCTTTATCACTTTACAAGATATTTTGAATTTTTTAGTTTCTTAAGCCTTTCGTACATAGGGTTCCTACAATCTAGGTCCAATAGGGCTAATAGGCCTAATTTGCAACCTAGTTGAAAACTTGCTCAAAACTTGGTTGAATGGATTGGTATGAACTCAATCCTCATAGCATGTTAGGATATGAATATAACCTATCTAGAACTACAAATATCTTATACAGTGCTTCTCTACCCTGCAAGATATGCTCAATCTTTCATCTCTAAATCTCTAACCAGACACTGTCTACTCGCCTAGGGCTTGGCACTAAAAATAGAAAATTGACCTTTCATAACTCCTAATCCTAAATATATATAGACTAGTGACTCCCCTTTCATATCCAACCACTTTGGTGAAGATCCCATGGTTAGTTTTCATGGGGGAGCCATGAACTGACTGACTGGTCAGGATAGGACCAATGGATTCTCTAGATTGAAAACAATTTAACAACAACCCTAGACTAACTCAAAAATACTATTTCACTAAATGAAGAACAATAAAAAATATCCTAAGAACACAAAACAACAACTAAGTTAGGGCATTCAATCCATTAGGTATCACTGTCACACACAAATGGTCAGATTTTCTGAAAACACAAAGTTGCAGAGCTCTATTCAAATTCAAAACTTGTTACAATCTATCCTCTTTGTCTAGATTCGAGCCTCTACTCACATTAGATCTCTCATTCCATGTTTCTAGGCCTTGTTGGTTTATTCCCCACTCCTATTTTGTAGGGGGATCCAAGGTAACTGAGTTGCATGCAACATTTGCAATAATTGCAAATGTTTTCATGACAATATTTTAACAACTTTTGGCATCTTTGCTTCCATGCCTCTTCCCTCATTTCTACGACCTCTAACCTATTCATTTAAAGGATCCAAGATCATTTATGGCCTTATGGAATCTCTATGACATCACTTATGTGTTTAAGACACATTAAAGGCTCAAATCCAACATTAAGCAACTAAGCCTAAGAAATATAAAAACTACTAACAATGGGTAATTTGGTGACCTTAGTACTAATGAATAACTCAGCTAGCCCACATTACAATGACCTTATAAGGTCTAAAAACAACCTAACTAGCTTGACTTGGCTAGTGTCAAGTACAAGCCAAAAATGACTAAAACATGGAGGTTAGCTTAGGTGTGCTCGTGCACCATCCTTCCCAAAACAAAAAGTACAATACACCCTTGGATTGAGGATTCTTGGATCAATCCCCATATTTTTGGGGTTTTATTCCTTTACCCATACTCCATTAACATTCGTTTAACCATGCTTCTTTACCAAGTGTTCTTTGTATTCTTTGGTTCTAGTTTATTTGTAGACTCTAGTATCCAATACACTGTCAGCTCCTATGACTGTAGTAGGCAGTAATTAGAGATCTTCCACATCTCTAATCACTTCTTGGAGACTCTAACCCATGTCTTTTTGTGGTCCTTTGTAACGGACTAAGTCTACAATATTGAAAATAGGTGGCAGTCCACTGTCTTCTGGGACCTCAACTCTGAATGCATTATCACTATACCTAGCTAAGATAGGACATGGACCTATCATTCTTATTTGTAACTTGTGAGGGACTCTCTTTTGAAGTCTTGACTTTTTAAGATGCACCATGACCATGTCACCTACATTGAACTGAACTGTTCTTCTACCTTCATCAACCTTGGTTTTATGTTTCAAGGTGTTGTCTGTCAAAGTCTTCCTGACTATATCATGTATCTCCTACATTGTATAAGAAAAATCATCTTCATATCCACTTACCTTCACTCCATCCTTCAAGTCTCTCAACTCATAGGATCCTCTAGAATGCAATCCATATACTATCTCAAAGGGGCTCTTCCCTGTTGACTGATTTATGGTGTCATTGTAGGCATACTCAGCTTGCCCAATCAACTGATCCCATTTTTGACCATATTCCTTGGTCAAGCACCTTAGTATATTTCCAAGGCTCCTATTCACCACTTTATTCTGACCATTAATTTGGGGATGGTATACAGACCCAAAGGATAAATTAGTGCCCAATCTTTGCCAAAGAGTTCCAAAAATGACTCATAAATTTAGTGTCTCTATCTGACACAATGCTCATAGGTAACCCATGGATTCTTACTATCTCTTTGAAGAAGAGAGAGGCTATTTGGCTAGCATCATTAGTGGTCTTTCATGGCACAAAGTGAGCCATCTTGTTGAATCTGTCCACAACTACATATACACTATCCATGCCTTGTCTTGTCTTGGGTAATCCAACTACAAAATCCATGCTCAAACATTCTCATGGCCTAGTGGAAATAGGTAGTGGATGATAAAGGCCTACATTTGAAGAAGTACCTTTTTCTCTTTAACATACAATGCAAATTTCCACATACCTCCTAACATCAAGATTCATCCTTGGCCAATAATAGAACCTTTGAACAAGTTCTTGGGTCTTAGTGATCCCAAAGTGACCACTCAATGCACCATTGTTCTTTTCTTGGATTAAGTTATCCCTAATAGACCCTTTAGGGACACAAAATTGATTTCCCTTAAACAAAAGGTTACTTTTCAAAGTGTATTCAGCATACTTTCTATGAAAATGATTCTTGAATTCAGCATATACCTTATAAATGTCTGCAAAGTTTTCATCATCAACATATATATCCTTGAAGTTATCTATTCCCATACTCTTCAATTGAATTTCCTAAATTGTGAGAGCTCTTCTAGACAATTCATCTACCACTTTATTGAGGAAACCTTTCTTGTGTTTGATATTAAAGGTATAAGCTCGTAGGTACTCAACCCACTTCATGTGCTTGTGACTTAACTTTTCTTGAGAGTTCAAGAAACTTAAAGCTTGATTATCCGAGTAGACTATGAACTCCTAGGGGAGTAAATAATGTCTCCATTTCCTTAAATCCTGAACCAATGCATACATTTCAAGGTCCTAGGAAGAATACTTCCTCTTGTATTCACTTAACTTTTCTAAATGAAATGCTACTGGTCTGCCCTCTTGGCTTAGGACAACTCCAATAGCCACATTGCTTGCATCACACTCAATGGTGAAAAGATTCTCAAAGCTTGGCAAGACTAAGATAGGTTGGGTAGAAATCTTTTCTTTCAATAACTCAAAGCTCTTAGTGGCTTTCTCATTCCACATGAACTTAGTCTTCATTCCTCCTTTGATTGTGTCCAACATAGGAGCATAAATACCACTAAATTTCCTTATAAACTTCCTATAATACTGAGAAAGGTTGTGAAAACTTATTACCTTTGTTGCTGTCCTTGGATTAGGCCAATTAATAATGGCTTCCACTTTACTTTTGTCCATTTTTAGATTACTATCAGAGAGAACAAAACCAAGGTACACTAGCTCTATTTTGATGAACTCACATTTCTCCAAGTTGATCATCAACTTCTCTTCATTCAGCTTCTTGAAGATATTTTCAAGGTGTTGAATATGCTCCTCTCTTGTCCTACTATAAATTAGTGTATCATCAAGATATACTACTACAAATTTGCCAATGTATTCTTTGAGGACCTCATTCATGAGCCTCATGAATGTGGAGGGGGCATTAGATAGTCCAAATGGCATGACAAGCCATTCATAGAAACCTTCATTGGTTTTGAATACTTTCTTCAATTCATCACCCTCATGTATCCTAATTTGGTGATACCCACTCTTCAAGTTTATCTTGCTATAGTACTTGGCTTCACCTAGACAATCCATTAGGTCTTCAATCCTAGATATGGGGAACCTATACCTAATGGTTATCCTATTTATGGATCTTGAATCAGCACAAAGCCTCCATTTTCCTCCTTTCTTTGGTGCTAGGACATTAGGTATTGCACAAGGGCTAATGCTTTTCTTGATAAGGCCTCGGTTAAGGATTTCTTCTAATTGTCTAGCAATTTCATCATTTTGTTGAGGGATCATCTTGTAAGATGCCTTATTAGGTAGGGTAGCTTTGGGTATGAAGTCTATCCTATGACTTATGGCTCTTGTATGGGGTAATGATGATGGTTTCCATCACTTACTATTCCTTCATAAGTTCATAACATGCTTTGTATCTCCTTAGGTATCTCTAATTTCTTGTCTCCTTTTTCTTCGTTCTTTTCTCTTGGCCTTGGCACCAATGCATAGCCAACTCCTTCTCCTTCTTACATGGCTTCTATGAATTCTTTTTCACTCACCATAAGCACATTAGGACCTGTTGTCTTCACATCTACATCTTCTAACAATGATTGGATTTTGAAAGTTACTTTATCCTTCTTGAATGTATAGGATTTCTTCACTCCATCATGGATAGCTTGGCAGTAAAATTGCCATGGTCTGCCTAGGAGAAAGTGACATGCATCCATGGGAATCACATCACATTAAACCTTGTCCTTGTATCTCCCTATAGAGAACACTACCCAAGCTTGCTAGTTGACTAAGACATGTTGTCCCTTATTGAGCCATGTGACCTTGTAAGGATGGGTATGAGGTATCCTTGTCATGCCTAACTTGCTGACTACTTCTTCTGACACAATGTTGCCAGTAGACCCCGAGTCCACTATGACTTTACATACTTTTCCCATCACCTTACATTTGATTCTAAATAGGGACCTTCTTTGGCTTGGCTCTTCTTTAACTGGATCCTTGATCAATGTTCTCCCCATCATGTGGTTCTCACCTTCTTCTAAATTTAGTGTTACCTTAGAGTGTGTCTCTACTATATTTGTCTCTTCATGAACTAAATTAGTTCTCTTGTTACCTCCTTGAGAAGTACTACCCTTCTCTAGACACCTATAGGCAAGGTGTCCCATTTGGTTGCAATAATAGCATTTCATATTGGCAAAGTAATTTCCTCTTCCTTGTCCACCACTTCTTCCTCTGAAGTTTGAGTTCCTTCCTCTATCACCTCTACTACAACTTCCCTCTTGCTTCTCAGTGTACTTGACTTCTCCTTGTGTCCTTGATTCTGAACTTCTTCCACCATAGCCACCTCTTGATACTCTATTATCCCTTCCTCTACCTCTTCCTTTGGAGGTTTGATCTTGTTTTATTTTGCCTTTCTCCTCTATCTTCAAGGCCATTTGATAAAATTGGAAAATGGTTTTTAAGTTCACAAGACTCATGTCTTCTTGAATAGACCACTTGATTCCATTCAAGTATCTAGCTAGCTTGATGCTTTTATCCTTCACCACTTGTGATCTCAAGCACAACTTTTGGAACTGTTCAGTGTACGCTTGGACATCCAAATATTTTTGTCTAAGATTTTTTCTTCTCCTATGCAACTGAACCTCATAATAATTAGGCAAGTAAGTTTTCTTGAACTTAGTCACCATGCCCTTCCATGAGACTATATGACTATTTCCTTCTTTCTCTATTTTAGTTTGAACAAACTTCCACCATGTGAAAGCTAATCCTCTCAACCTTGACTTGGCCACACTCACTTTTTGGGCCTCTATGATGCCATCACATTAAAAATGGTTCTCTATACTATCAATCCAATCCACAACTGAATCTGGATCCATTTGTCCACTAAAAAGTGGTACACCCTCCAAAGCTTTGACACTTAAAGCCTTTAGTGCCTTTAAGAAGGGTTCTTGGTCACTCATAGGGTCAAGGGTTGGAAATTCCTCTTCTAAATCCACTCCCTTCTCCCTTGCTTCTTCTTATTCTTTCTGATCTATCTTATCTTTCATCTTCTCAACTTTGTCTTGAACTTCACCCAAGAGTTTCTCCATTTGAGACAACCTTTCTCTTAACAACTTGTTGTCTTCGTCTTACTAATCCACCTTTGTGGCTAACTCAGCGTTAGTCACCATAGTTTTTTCTTCTATTGATCCAAATGGTGTATTCTCTCCAACTGATTCAGTAGGTTGAAACATCCACCATAAGCTTGATCTCAATCAAGCTCTACTACCAATATGATGTGAGTTTTCCAAGGCTTGCTAGCACTTCAACCAAGAGACCTTAGCTTGTCTCTTCTAGGAACCTAATCTCCTCTAGGTCCTGATTGGATTAGATGATTAACTAAATCCAATTCTAACTCTTCTCTAAGATTTCTCAACTCATGTGCTTAACCTTGAAATACTAACACCTTTTAAAGTTAGTTCAAATCTTCACTTCTCCCACTACACTTAGAAAGATCTAAGTGCCAACTCCACTCTAGCATTCATGATTCATTATAGGGACATCTATCAACTTAAAAATGTTCATATCCTTTTAATTTTAAGCCATTTACTAGGGTCTTCAACCTGGTGTGTACCGGGTTCAAGGATTCAATCACATGGAAGCCTAATTAAGACCTATTACTTGTAGCCTTTTACAGTGTGTTTTTCCCAATTCTTTCAAAAAAATTCCAAAGAACTTGAAAAAACAATCACACATTCAGATACCCTTTATCACTTTACAAGATATTTTGAAGTTTTTAGTTTCCTAAGCCCTCCATATATAGGGTTCCTACAATCTAGGTCCAATAGGGCTAATAGGCCTAATTTCTAGGACTGTCTGCAACCTAGTTGAAAACTTGCTCAAAACTTAGTTGAATGGATTGGTATGAACTCAATCCTCATATCATGTTAGGATATGAATATACTGTATCTAGAACTGCACTTATCCCATACAATGCTTCTCTACCTTGCAAGATATGCTTAATCTTTCATCTCCAAACCTCTAACCAGACAGTGTCTGATCGCCTAGGGCTTGGCACTAAAAATAGGAACTTGACCTTTCATGACTCCTAATCCTAGATATATATTTAATAGTGACTCCCCTTTCATATCCAACCACTTTCAGGAAGATCCCATGGTTAGTTTTCATGGGGTATCCATGAACTGACTGACTGGTCAGGATAGGACCAGTGGACTCTCTAGATTGAAAACATTTTAACTACGACCCTAGACTAACTCAAAACTACTAGTTAACTAAATGAAAAACACTACAAACTATCCTAAGAACACAAAACAACAAGTAATTTAGGGCATTCAATCCATTAGGTATCACTGTCACACACAAATGCTCAGATTATCTGAAAACACAGAGTTGTAGATCTCTATTCAAATTCAAAACTTGTTACAATCTATCCTCTCTGTCAATATTTGAGCCTCTAATCACATTATATTCCTCATTCCATGTTTCTAGGCCTTTTTGGTCAATTCCCCACTCCTATTTTGTAGGGGGTTCAAAGGTAACCAAGTTGCATGCTTGTCATGACAACATTTTAACAACTTTTGGCATCTTTTCTTTCATGCCTCTTCCCTCATTTCTAGGACCTCTAACCTCTTCATTTCAAGGAACGAAGATCATTTATGGCCTTATGGCATCTCTATGACATCACTTATTTGTTTAAGACACATTCATGGCTCAAATCCAACATTAAGCAACTAAGCCTAAGAAATATAAAAACTACTAACAATGGCTAATTTGGTGACCTTAGTCCTAATGACTAACTCACGTAGCCCACATTGTAATGACCTTCTAAGGTCTAAAAACAACCTAACTATCTTAACTTGGCCAATGTCAAGTACAAGCCAAAAATGACTAAAACATGGAGGTTAGCCTAGGTGTGCTCCTCCACCAATATAACATTCTTAGATTGATCAAGAAAAAACCAACAATGAGCTACAACCTTTTGGAAGGTGGGACTTTACCACATGTTGAGGGGCATATGAAAATAAACAAGGTGAAGTACTACTAGATGGGAACAATTTGAGGATCTTGCAAATGAAGTGGTTACAAGATTAGATGGGATTGATTGGCTAGGAACCAGGATTATATGCAACTAGTATAAGTAAAAATATTTTGTATGGTAAGGACAATGCAAGCATGGAGGAGATTAAATAAGTTTAAAAGGTTTCTAATGCTCGCTCCTTTACAAAAAAATCTACCTAATGGCTACAATATCCAAGTGAGTGAGAGAGGAACACAAATTTATGGATAGAAGAAGCAATGAGTAGCTATTTCTAGAGCAATGCTAAAGACCTTAAAAAATTTACTTTTGGATGAGGCAAAAAGTACGTTGGATATAGAATCAGAGCAGTTTGTTCAGCAATCTTTTGAAACATTATGATAGGTTGGACCACAATATTGGTGGCTCATAGACTATATATAATTCAAAATGTTGATTCCACTGTAGTATTGAAAAATGGTAAATTCGTAGAAAGTAGTTCACACCGAGAATTGGTTTCAAAACTGTAAGATGGGGCATATTTTTCTCTTATGTAGTTGCAATAAGTTACAAAAGGTGAACCTGCATTTCAAAGATACATAGGAAGTGTAAAAAAGCATTCCCAGTGTTGCAATCAAGATAGAGGCAAAAGCCCAGAACATGGAATAAAGAAAGCTGCGTCTTTCACTCATAGAATACAAACAATTGATCCATGACAAAATACATACAAGATTCATGAAATTATTCCAAAAGCTTGAAGGCAACCAAAATATACAAAATATAGAGCATGAACATGGAGTTTTATGAGGAAAAAATAAAGTGTTTTGCATTATTTCCATAGAGACAGAGATTGAGGTTGCATTTCATCTGCAAAACAAAGGCATACCAATAGATGCTCATGTCTAGCAACCTAGATTGTTTGTCAAAAATAGCAACAAATCTTTGAAATTATGACATTTTCAGATGTAAGAGAAGACTAAAGTTGCAAGGATGTGTAAACAAGAGTATAAGGGTTTTCATACACAAGGCATGACCATGCAAGAGGGTTTATCTTCATTATTTCATAAATATCCATATTAGACATGAAAGATGCACATAGGAATTTACATTCTACCAATATTAAAAGGACACAAATTCCCTTCTCGGGAATCAAGAATCAAACCACCATACGATGCAAGAAGTAGAGAGGACATTTCTAGCTCAAGAAAAAATTAATAAGATGACATGAACTTCTAACATTGCACTGGAAAAATATAAACCCTTCGCAGCTATGGAACAGACTGAACCCTGCTTGAAATTAAAAAAATACTTGCAAACCCAAAGAACCAAATACGTCCACTGCTCCTACCACTTATGCTATATTGTTCAAGAGGATTGGCCACAAACCCCAAATCCCATTGTCAACCACTCCTGTCGCTATATCACAAACCCCAATTTTGAATGCAATCCCAAAAGGGTATTCTACCCCAATTTTGGACCCGACAGATTCTAAATTTGGGGTTAAAAAAAATAACTAGCATTTGAAATCTAATTCCACCTCTTTGGTGGGAAGATGGTTCCCCTCATTTTGTATCTAAATTTGGATTTTCAAGTAAAAATTGGGAATTGCATTTTTGCAAACCAAACGGGGGATTCGCTCCAAAAGCAGAAGTGATGCTTCTAGTTTTTCCCCAATTCTGGCAACCAAACAGGGCCTAAGGGATAACTAAAACCTCATTAATATAAGAATCCAATGAAGATGCATTGAAAAATGAATGGAAAATCATGACTAAAGTGGTTAGAATGGAGAAGAACAATTCAAACACAAAAAAAAACAATCAAAAGAGGAGGAAAACATGTCAAAGCTGTCAAAAGCTAGATAGGAGGAAATTATAGTAGATATATAGATACATAGATTTTATTGGTTTTCCAAATCGGATTGTAAATTATTGAGGAATTTCGACAAAGTTTGAATGGTTACCATATTTAACACTAAGATGGGGAGAAATGTGAACAATCACAGGTAACACATCCCTCACATGTGCTAAAACTTATTAAAGGGATACGACTCTCTCCATCTATGATGTCAAACAAAATAATAAATAAAAGATCCAAGGAGGAAGATAAAATGAAAGAGGAAACCATTAGATACAAGAAGAGAGGATTTCATCAATTTAAGAAACACAAAAGTAGAAACCAACACCATAGATTTTTAAAACAACCAAACAACCAAGAGGCACATGCAAAGCCTAAGTGAATTTCTATTAAACTATATTCCTATACATTCAATTATTTATTAAAATGAGGATATTTTTTTTCTATCAAATAAGGAAGAAACATGCAAAGCATCATAAATGTAGTATTTTTAACAATAATTAATTATACATGAGTAGTAATTATACAATAATGAATTTATTTTATAACGTTATTAATACCAAATTAATTTATATGATATCAACATAAAAATGATCATAAATCCATACTTAATATTCACCAATTGTTAATACTAGCTTAATCATAAATAAGATAATCTTTTACATATAAATAATTGCTTATTTAAGATTACTATCCATTGATATTAATATTTAATATATTTAATTATAGATAATTAAATTAGGGTAATATAAAATTATGCACATCTAATTAATTAATCATTAAATCACAAAACATGAAAAATACACATGAATCAAGATAGACATCCAAGGAAGGATATTACAACCGCCTCCCTTGAGCTCGACTTACCCCTGAAAGTTGGACAGAAACAATAATGATATTATTTTAATAGCCAATAAAATCCTAAAATAAAAATCATATCAAGATGAAAATATGAAACACAAGAGATCAAAAACATCAATACAGAATCATAATCAATAAAATCACAACAAACCATAAAATAACAACAAGAAAGAACCCAAACATAAGCCAAACTCAAATGGAAGAGACAAGGGAGATCTAAAGTTTTTTCCCCGAAAACCTAAATGGGTACACAAGGATTAACCATCTTGAAATGAAATGATGACCAAGATGGGTCTAAAATATTGGGCCTTATACTATCTCCTTAAAAAACTTCCATCAAGTTTGTAAGGAACACTCAATCCTACCAATTCATGGGATTCAATGCTTGGTACCTACAAACTTGCATCATAATATGAAACACATACATATACAAACATATATAATAGAAAATAGTGATAGCCAATGTAGGGGATTGATACATTGTATGGACCTTATGAATGAGTAACTAAGACTTTGTCCCTCTCCATACAAACACCCCAAATAGGATCAACTCATAGATATAGAAAAATTGAATGTTAGTATGGTTATGAACTCCGTAAAACACAAACCAGTAACCAACCATGTCCATAAAACATGTAAGTACTCATCCAACATATAATGCATATACAAAACATAAACACTAATCTCATATCATCAAAATGTCTTCTAGACATAAAATTTAGTAGCATTGATAATAATAGTTCCTTCCTAGAATTCATACATTAGAGTAGAATCACCTTCACCAAATAGTCAATAAGAGACATTTATATATATCCAATTCATAATTATATTCTCCTCAGTATAAAATTTTAACTTTATTCTACATTAGCACATAAAAAAACTCTTAGTAATAACTAAGAGGGGGGGTGAATCAGTAGCCTCAAAAATTAATCCTTAAATCAACCTTTAAAACTTATAACCACTAATTATGTCTCAAGTTATCTTCTGTCCTACAAGATGTATGCCTTGAAATAATTTAATCAATTTTCTAGTTGTCGGATTGCTTTGTTATTCTCTCTTCTGTATGATTACCGATAAGCAGTTAACTATTTACAGAAACACAGTAAATATGCAGAGTATACCGATCAATCCAGAAATGCATATGTGAAATGTAAAAAAGTAAAGTAATAAACCATAAACACATAACACATGGATTTTTAACGTGGAAACCCTATTAATGGAAAAACCACTGGGAATGGTACCCCAAATTTTCACTCTTCTGAAGTGAGCTCTGTTAGGAGCCAACCTTGTTAAAGGTTACAAACACACTGTTAGGTGCGACCTTGTTAGAGGATTTAGAAATAGTTTGTCAACTAGTATCTAGCATCCAAAGCTACCATCCTTGATCAAACACTCACTTAGCCGATCAATAGGTATTGGGTATATCCAATGCTACTTTTGTGATCAAACCTTTTGATACTCCTTGGGATGTATCTCAATTGTAAAATAATTTTAAGTCCTACTTAGTTAAGAGGATTTATTCTTCAATGGTTAAAATGAAACACTAATGATCTATTCATACATACAACTCAATTGCAGATTTTTTAGATCTATTGTAAGTCCATTACCTCACTAATAAATATAATCACTTATACCTTTTCTCCACACTGTTCTACTCTATGATGCTTGTCTCACTGTTCGTCGATGTCTGCAGAATCTATCTCTTTCCTCAACTTGTTGATCAGGACTAAATGAAGAATTTTTTCTCCTTCACATTTTCTTTAGAATCTTTCCTCTTCTATTTTTCTCCTCACCTAATCCCCCATTCATAATGAATTTGGTTTGTCTCTATATAGATATGATTTCCCCTTTTCTTGGCTTTCTTGATTCTTGGCGTGTTCCACAATTCTTGCCAATAGATTTAAAGTAGACTCGTGATTTATCTTAAAGAGATCTTCTTGCCAACTGGACAAATCAGCTTTAAATCAATTACTTATCTTTGGCTTTATCTGGATGATTAAAAAAATGATAAGTATTCATTAATTCTATCTTTAGCTTCTTGACAGCTAAGCATTTTGTCATTTTTTGAAATCTCTATTCTATCAGTCAACACTTCAGTTAGTCATCGGTGATTATTGACTGTTCTGTCAGTGTGACTTCAGTTGTCATCAAGATCTCTGTCCTTGTCTTTTACGTCAGGCAACACTGAAATTCTTTCCATCGGGTTACTCTGTGCTTTTCTCCTCAGTCAACACTATAATTCTACTCGTCGGTAATGTTGTGCATTATCTCATCAGGTAACACTGTGACTCTACTCTTTTACTCTGCCTATCGGTGTGCACTCCATCGGTGTATGTAGTCACTTAGTGAATACTTGACTTGTATGCATTACTGATAGCATAGCCTTGATTCATCGGTTCTTTGAAGTCTTTGACAACATTTCAATGAACATATAGATTATATCAAGTTGACATCAATGAAAATACAATACATTAACTAATTTAATGCCTTGCATGATTATCAACTTAATATCTTCAAACATTCAATCAATTACATGTCATCAATCTCTCCCTTTGGCATTGATGGAAACATACTACATTATCATACTATACTATTACTAATACAATATGAAATATACAGTTTCATCAAGCTTTTCTAATGTAACTATTACAAATGTCTAGCTTTCAGTAAGCTCAAATAGATTTGATTTGATTCTTGCATCTTTATTTCTATCTTTAATCCCTTCACTGGATAGATTTAGAATCTTTCCTTCTCTGATGTGATGTGTTCTCCTTCTATTTCAAACTCTCTCCCTTTAATTGTTCTCCTTTCTTGTGATGTCTTTTGTCAGTAATTCTCTTTGTTTGTGTGTACTCTCCCTTTCTAGTTACATTCTCTTCCTTTGGATACTTTGATGAATATGATCTCTTCCTGAGATGATAATGGATAAACTCTCTCCCTTTGACAACAATGCCAAACAAAAATTTTTGCAAACACAAATTTTGCAAAACAAGTATTTGACAGCAATGTCAAATGGATCCTTTCTATCAATAATATATTCCTTGAATTTCCCAATCCATCGGTAACAACTCTGGTGCTTGGAGTAGATAAATACCTTGTTGTTTATAAATGTATCATTGAGGTCCATCTCTCTACTTACATAAACATGAATGATATTATGATAATATGCAAGCTGATGCAGCCTTCTAGTCAGTTTGTTGACCAGTAGACAAGGGTCTTACCCCAAGTCTCTTTCTTAAGTATTCAAATGCATCCTTGGGCAGTGGCTTGGTGAAGATATCGGCCAATTGTTCCTTTGATTTCACATACTCAAGTATCACCTTCTTTTCTTGAACTTGTTCTCTTAAATAATGATACTTGATGGCAATATGCTTTGTTTTAGCATGCATGACTAGATTCTTGGAAATGTTTATTGCACTTGTATTATCACAATAGATAATTACTGGTTCTAAAATTTTCATATGCATACCTTCCAGTAACTGTTTAATCCATGCAATATTTGAGCAATTTGCAGCAGTAGCAACATACTCTTCCTCTACAGTAGATTGAGAGATGTATCCTTGCTTCTTGCTTATCCATATGACAAGTTTGTCACCCATAAAGAATGCTCCTCCAGTTGTGCTCTTCTGGTCATCAATATTTATAGCCCAATCAGTATCTGTAAAGACCTTTAGGTCAAATTTTCCTTCTCTGTTATACCATAAGCCATATTCCTTGGTATTCTTCAGATATCTTAGTATTCTTTTCACAACAATCATATGTGATTCCCTAGGATTAGCAGAAAATATAGCAACTATTCCTATTGCATGTGCAATATCTGGTCTAGTATGTACAACATACATGAGTTTTCCAATCATTGGTCTGTACAAACTCTGATTTACCTCTAATTACTTTTCCTCCTTTTTCAGCTTACATCTAGTTCCCATCGGTGTTCCAACTGGTTTAGATTCTTCCATTTTGCATATTTTTAGTACTTCTTTGATGTACTTGGATTGTGTAATGAAAATATGTTCATCTTGTTGCATGATCTGCAGACCAAGAAAGAACTTGATCTCTCCAAACATATACATCTCAAACTCTTTGCTCATTTCATTTGCAAATGATTTGCATAGCATATCATTGCCTCCAAATATGATGTCATCAACAAATATCTTAGCAATCAAAATGTTAGCATCAATATCTTCCTTTAAATAAAGATTACTGTTTTCACTAGTCCTTACAAATCCAATACTTATAAGATAGGAATGAAGTCTTTCATACCAGGCTCGGGGTGCTTATTTTAATCCATAAAAGTCTTTGTGTAGCCTACATACCATGTCCCTCTTGTCTAGATCAACAAACCCTTATGGTTGTTCAATGTATACCTCTTCTTCAAGTATTCCATTTAGGAATGCAGACTTGAAATCCATTTGATATACCTTGAATATTTTATATGTAGCATTAGAAAGTAATATTCTTACTCCTTCTATCCTAGCAATGGGTGCAAAGGTCTCTCCATATTCAATTCCTTCTTCTTGTGTATACCCCTTGCATACTAGTTTTGTTTCATTTTTGGTGACTTCTCCATTCTCATTAAGTTTATTCCTGAATATCCATTTTATACCAATGACATTCTTGTCATCTGGTCTTGGTACAAGTGTCCATGTCTTTCTTTTCTCTATATGTTCAATCTCTTCATTCATAGCACTTATCCATTCATCATTATATAGGGCATCATTGACATATTTGAACTCATAATCACAAATAAGACATCTTATATTTAGAGACTTACTTCTAGTTCTCATACCAGCCTTTTTATCTCCTATGATTTGGTTTTGTGGATGGTTCCTTCAGATATATCTTACAAGTACAGGTTCAGCTCTTTATCTATCAGTGTGATCATCATTCTGTTCATCATTTTGTTCTCCATCACTTTGTGCATAATTTTGAGCAATATTCTCATCGTCGGTATTTGTAGCCTGATGCTCGGGTGCAATGATCTATTGCTCAAGATCTCTACATTGTTGGTCAGGTAGAGTGTCAGGTTTCTCATTGTAATTAAACCTATTGTAGTCCTTTGGTTCTTTAGTACTTTCCTTTTCATTCTTCTCTAAAAATTCATCTATCTTTACATTTGCACTTTCAACAATTTTGTTAGAGGCTTTGTTTAGACATTTATAAGCCTTTCTCTTGGTAGAATACCCTAGAAAGATTCCTTCACTCTTGGATTCAAGTTTTCCATTTCTATCATCTTTTAAGATATAACACTGACTGCCAAAATTTTTTAAGTAACTTACATTGGGTGTGTATCCATACCAAAACTCATAAGGTGTCTTCTTGGTGTCTTTCTTCAATTGTACTTTGTTCAATGTGTAAAAAATAGTACTCACAACTTCCCTCCAAAAGATTTGGGTGATCCCTTTCTCTATCATCAATGTCCTTGCACAATCAACTATGGATCTGTTCCTTCCTTCAACAATTCCATTTTTCTATGGTGTTTTCGGTGTAGAGACCTGCCTTCCGATTCCATGCTCATTACAAAAGTTAGTGAATTCATTTGAAATAAATTCCTCTCCTCTATCTGACCTTAAGCATTTTAACTCCTTACCACTTTTTTTCTCAACCATAGCCTTATACAATTTAAACATCTTAAATGCTTCTGATTTATCTTTTAGAAACATGACTGTCATCATTCTAGAGTAATCATCAACAAAGAGAATAAAATATCTATCTCCATATTAACTCTTTGTCCTCATAGATCCACATAAATCAGTATGGACTAATTCTAGAATTGCATCAGATGTATGGGTTTTACTTTTGAAACTATACTTTTTCATTTTACCTTTTTGACAATTCTTACACATGATGTTGTCAGGCTTGGTCATCATCAGTAAGCCTCTAACATTTCTCTTTTTGCTAATCTTGATCATGTTGATAAATTTCACATGACACATTATTTTGTGCCACAACCATATGTCTTTGTTTGTAGCAATCAAACAAGTGGTGTCAGTATCATTAAGATAGAATAAGTTACCTTTTGTTTCCTCACTGGTACTAATTAGATTTCTTGATTTATTAAAGATCGTTGCCTTCTTACTTTCAAATGCTACTCTGTGACCTGAATTATTCAACTGAGAAACACTCAATAGATTATAATTCAATCTATTTACCCAATAATCATGTTCACATTTTATCTATTTATTCAACATTATAGTTCCTCTACCTTTGACTGGACAAGGTGTTTCATTACCCATTCTTACTGAACCACCTTTATAGTACTCAAAAATCTCAAAATTTTGCTTATCACCAGTCATGTGGTGAGTGCAGCCACTATCTATGATCTAGACATCATTTTTACTAACCTTAGATATGAGTTCAGTTTCTACATACATTTCTTCATCATCATTTGAATCATCTTTTGCTGCCACAAACAGCATATCAATGTCTTCATCAGATTCGGTGTCAGTATCATCATCTTTGAATTTTTCTAGGTAACTGGCCTTCTTTCCTTTGTCCTTGTAGTCTCAGGTATCTCTTCTATCTGATTGTTGGTAGCTTCTGTAATCACCTCTATTAGACTTATTTTCAAATTATCTATCATTACTTCTGTCATCTTTTCTTCTGTTAGGACATCTTGCAGCAAAGTGTCCAATCTCTTTACAATTAAAACAAACAACTGGTAATTTACCTCTATATTTACCTTTGCCTCTCTACATTATTCTAGCCATAAGCACTTAAATTTCATCAAGATCATCCTCTTCACTTTCACTATCACTATCTTTTCTTATAATATTTTTATGACTTGATTTACTTATTCTCATAGAAGCTTTGAATGCAAACTATATGTTTGATAAGAAACTATTATCAAAGTTATTTATCTCAAATGAAATCAGTCTTCCAATCAAACTATCTAGAGTAACATTTCTATTTTCTACTGCTCTCATTTCTAGAATGGCAGATACTCTAATAACATAACTAGGAAGTAAGGTTCTTAGAATTTTACTTACCACTATATCTTCTTCTAGTAAACCTCAACCTCCTTGGATAGCATTGACTACCTCTTTGATTCTTGTGATGTACTGAGTGATGTTTTCACCTTCTTTCATCTTGAGATCATCAAACTTTCCTCTAAGGCTTTCTGCCTTTTCTCTCAAAACATTTTTGTCACCACCGTGTACAAGCATCAATTTGTCCCACATCTGATTTGTAGTCTTGCAGGTTTTGACATCTAAAAATTCAACATCAGAGAGTGAGGAAGAAAGCTCTATCATCATGCAGTCGTGCTCATGCTTCTCTCTCAATTGTTCAACTATTGGTGCTCCTATGGACAACACATATTCAACATATAAGTATTGAGTAACATCATTAATGATACCTGACAAGAAAAGTCTTATTCTATTCTGCCATGAAGCAAAATTATCTTTGTTCAACTTGGGCACATCTTGTCTATTCATCTTGTGATCTTTAGCTTAGGTCTTGAAACCTTCCTTCTAAGAACACAAGCTCTGATACCAATTGTTAGTAATAACTAAGAGGGGGAGGGGGGTGAATCAGTGGCCTCAAAAATTAATCCTTAAATCAACCCTTAAAACTTATAACCACTAATTATGTCTCAAGTTATCTTTTGTCCTACAAGATGTAAGCCTTGAAATAATTTAATCAATTTTCTACTTGTTAGATCACTTTGTTAATCTCTCTTTTGTATAATTATCAATAAGCAGTTAACTATTTACTGAAACACAGTAAATATACAGAGTATACCGATCAATCTAGAAATGCATATGTGAAATGTAAAATAGTAAAGTAATAAACCATAAACACATAACACATGGATTTTTAACGGGTAAACCCTATTAAGGGAAAAACCACTGGGACCGGTACCCCAAATTTTCACTCTTCTAAAGTGACCTTTGTTAGGAGCCAACCCTGTTAAAGGTCACAAACACACTATTAGGTGTGACCTTGCTAGAGGATTTAGAAATAGTTTGTCAACTAGTATCTTACATCTAATGCTATCATCCTTGATTAAACACTCACTTAGCCTGTCAATAGGTATCGGGCATATCCAATGCTACTTTTGTGATCAAACCTTAAGATACTCCTTGGGATGTATCTCAATTGTAAAATACTTTTAAGTCCTGCTCGGTTAAGAGGCTTTATGCTTCAATGGTTAAAATGAAACACTAATGATCTGTTCATACATACAACTCAATTGCAGATTTTTAGATCTATTGTAATTCCAGTACCTCACTAATCAATATAATCACTTATACCTTTGCTCCACACTATTCTTCTCTGTGATTCTTTTCTCACTATTTGTCGGTGTCTGCAGAATCTATCTCTTTCCTTAGCTTGTTGATCAGGACTGAATGAAGACTTTTTTCTCCTTCAGATTTTCTTTAGCATCTTTCCTCTTCTCTTTTTCTCCTCACCTAATCCCCCATTCGTAATGAAATGGATTTGTCTCTATATAGACATGATTTCCCATTTTCATGGCTTTCTTGATTCTTGGCATGTTCCACAATTCTTGCCAATAGATTTAAATAAAAATCCTGATTTATCTTAAAGAGATCTTCTTGCCAAATGGAAAAATCATTTGTAAATCAATTACTTATCTCTGGCTTTATCTGGATGATTAAAACAATGATAAGTATCCATTAATTCTATCTTTATCTTCTTGATAGCTAAGCATTTTTTTTATTTTCTGAACTCTTTGTTCTTTCAGTCAACACTTCAGTTATTCATTTGTGATAACTGACTATTCCGTCGGTGTGACTTTAGTTGTCACTAGGATCTCCATCCTTGTCTTTTCCATCAGGCAAAACTAAAATTCTTTCCATCAGGTTACTCTATGCTTTTCTCATTGGTCAACACTGTAATTCTTCTCATCGGTAATATTGTGCATTAGCTCGCCGGGTAACACTGTGACTCTACTCTTTTACTCTGACTGTCAGTGTGCACCCCGTCAGTGTATTCAGTCACTTAGTGAATACTTGACTTGTATGCATTACTGATAGTATAGCCTTGATTCATCATTTCTTTGAAGTCTTTTGCAGTATTTTAATGACCATACAAATTATATCAAGTTGACATCAATGATAATACAATACATTAACTAACTTAATGCCTTGCATGATCATCAACTTAATATCTTCAAACATTCAATCAATTACATGTCATCAAAAAATTCCTTTCTAATAAATTAAGAACCCAACAATTCAACATATTCAAGTTACTGTAAAGTAGATCCTATGGATATGTTATCTATGAATATATCGAAACTTATCATTTTTCTCAAATTAAGACAATAATATACTTATACTTTCACTTGACGTACCCATCAAGTCTAAAAAATCCAAGGATGAAACCATATACTCATCCTTCTTTACACAACTTCCTATATAGTTAGCACACTAATTCACAAAATAAAACACAAATATATCCCTATTTCATTAATTTTCAAACATGATATTACTTAATTTTTCCTTAGAATATCATTTTTCTATTGAAACTTTTACTTTTAAGAGGCATTTATCCTTGAGACAATATCGATTTACATAACATGATAAGAAACCATTGTCTTAAGGATCTAACACTTTTTGCACTTATCAAGATGTAATGAATTATATATTATAAAACACAATGATCCCTTATAATTATAACATGCAAGGTTGAACAAAGTAAGATACGCATTCTACTAACGTGCCAAAGCACAACACTCAAGAAACACATCACAAGGCTCAAGAGTGGCATGCTACGTGGACTCATGATTCTATACCTTCTTCCTCATATACATTCACTAAGTTTTACTTATATGTCCTTCGTGAGGAAAACACATCACGATACAAGACTAGGCTTCAATAAAAACTAAGGAGCAATTAGCCACCAAAGTTTTAAAAAAAAAAAAAAGTTATCAATTTCAATAATAGATAAGATAAATTAAACGAATCACAATAATAAATAAAATATAAAATAAATCACACAAGTTGTGGCTAAGCCATCACAGAAAAAGATAAATAAACCACTAAGCCAAATATTCAAAGATAAAAATCATCATAAAATGACACATTAAAACATTGTGTGGCTAGAAGCTAGCCACCCAACAAGAAAGAGGAATCATTTATGTGGTTTCCATAAATAACTTATTTTTTCACAACACTAAGGACATAGAAATACCATTAATAGCTAATCACCTTAAGGGGTACAAATCATAGGATAAACGCTAAGTTCATTTACATCTATTGGAGAACACCTAGAGGGATAACATTATAGAAATAAGGAAGCACACAATTGAGAGGGTGGGGCTGAATCAGTTATGTCCAACACTTAAAAATTTAACTAAATTTTATCCTTAAACCATAGATTTGATTAAATAATAGTAAAGCATGGATTCACAACACATCAAGAACACATAACACCAACAATTTTGATGTGGAAAACCCGATCAAGGGAAAAACCATGGTGGGGATGAACCCACAAGATGATGTACTCTATTAAAATAAATAAAATATTAGAGTAGTCCCAAAGGATAACTGAGAGGGGTGGTGAATCAGTTATCAGCTAATTTAATTCTTTTTCCTTATTAATTCTAGAATACCATAAAGTAAATGCACATTCAGATAACACAATAGACAACATCACAATTTGGTTACGGGGAAACCAAACAGTAAAAACCCTGGTGGGAATTAGCACCCATAATGAACTATACTTGTTTATAATAATCCCTATTAGAAGATCTTGAAACCATGTTAGGATTTTTTTTTACAATGCAATAAGTATAGTGACCTGGTTAAGGGTCTGACCCTATTAGGAGTTTTTTACAAATAACCATGTTAAGGGTGAGGACTCACTGTCCAAAAGCTCACTGCTTCAATAGTGAAGGCTACAACCTTCTGTAGAATAGATATAAACTATATCTGATGATGAACTATAGAGTAGACCTGGTGTCTTGATCAGTTCCAATGTAATGTAATATTCCACTGCTTCTTCACATAGATCCTTGATGAATGAAACTTAACTGATATTATACTCTGTACTTTTTCTGTCTCTTTTCTTGTCATTCACACTTGGCATTCATCAAATGAACTAATATAAGTATCTTCTCCAAAATATGTGATCTTCGTTAGCTCAAGGAGTCCCTTCACTACTTCTTTAGTCAGCCATATCAACCACGTAGTCAGATTTGAATCATTCAACTCAAACTGGATGGACGCGATGCTTCACAAAGTCGGATCCACCAAATCAACTCCAACATTACAATTCTATTAGAACATGTTTTTCACCATTAGAGAATCCTCTAGAACTCATAACTCAACATGAATACAAACACACATATCCCAAAGATAGGCGCAACTCAAGAAATAATTTTATTATGTCGGCTCTTCTCAGATAGTCTTCTATCGCTATAACTGTCATAATTGAATAACATAACTTAACTGAAACTTCATATCTGACTTGACATGAATGTACATAGTATCTATAACATTCATACACCATGGAAATAAACACGTAGAGCTCTAGAACATTTTTACTGATAATTGCAAATAGAACACTGTTGTATATTATATGTTGTCATCAATGACAAACATACAATCAATTATTTGCATAGAAGCAAATCTCCAACATAAACACTGTTAAAGGTATTACAATGGAATGCACATGTATTTAGGCACACTTTCTAGATCTCACTGATCAAATATGAAAAGGTCTAAAACCCTATGGAAGGTTCACTACCTTACAAAAATCATAGACAAAAATTCAAATATCATGAACTAAATAGTAGAATATTTAACATGCTTGGGTCAGTTCCATTGAAGTACATATACAATTCTCTTTTCTAGACTAGATCTCTACCTCAATTGGAGATTCCACTCATGCCTCTTCACACATTCTAGAATACACATAAATTTTTCACACATACATGTATTTACATATTTGCTTGTTGGATGTGTTGTCATTGATATCAAAATATCAGAGGAATTAGAGTAATTGATCAAAAGATCTATTTGTTTATTATTAACTTAACTATTGTAGGTTAGCCAGTGAGATAGGATGCTTAGAGGTCTGATAAGAATTGTATATTAAATATATGAGTTTACACACATGGGATATTGGTGAGTAATTTCAGTACTTAGTTCACTCCAAAAAATTTTAGGATATCATGAAGACTTGGGCATGATTCAAGGTCATAATTGGTGACTAGTAGACAAGGTGATAAACCATGTTGACATGAAGTCAAAAAGAGGTTATGTGTGCACAATAAAATTATAATTTCATGGAGAAAATATAGCATTATTTTTGGGACATACTCATGTGTCTTTACTTTGAGGGTTTGTACTTCAAAAGGTCCACATGCAATATTTTTATCTTTTAGAGACTTGTTGAGAGTGTCCTTCAGGTTTGGTGAAAAAGGGTTGGAAAATCCAATGGTTGTGGTTGATCTGTGTGTTTGAGTATTTATCATGATGCTATATGATGTTATTCAAGTATGTTCTTGATGATTTGGTGATTTGGATCATATTAGTGGAATTTTCGGTCAATAATAATATTTTTATTGTTATCTTTTGTTCTTGGCTGACTTAGTTGGTAAATCCTTTTGTGCAAGTGCTAAATCATGAAATCTGGGAGATTTATGATCTTGAGGTGGTTGGAATAGGCCATAGACATAATTTTATGGAAAGAGATAGATTTTAAATATGAGATATGGCATGTTGATTTGAAGAGATGATGAATTAGGTATTTCCGACCTAGTTCTTGATATAAGATAATGAATTAAGGAAAAATCAGTAGGTGTAGAAGTAAAAGATTGGTTACAAACAATAGGAATGTCTTATAGAGAAGTGTATGAGATCTCTTAAAGCCTAAAGTTATTTTTTGAAGGAGTCAAATAGAGTTTGAGAAGATGTTATTATTGTAGTTCAAAGGAATTGACTTTGGCATAAGGTAGATGTTGCTATCTAGTTCAAAAAACATTCTAGATCATTGTAGCCCACAAATTTTTCATTTGAGAAGTGATCTCTAGGTAATGACCCTGAATTCATGTGCATTCCACATATATTCTAATAGGTTTATAATTATATAAAGGTATTTACTTATTGTGTGTAATCAACCCCACTGTGGTTTTTCCCCTAACTGGGTTTCCATGAAAAAATTATTGTGTCAAATTGTGTGGTTGTGATTTTGATTTGTGGATGAATGCATATTTTATTTCCAAGTAATCTGATCATTATTTAGGGTATCTAATTTTAAGGGTTTTAAGGACAAATGGTTTGAAGTTTTAAGTTTTGGAAACAACTAATTCACCCCCCCTAGTTGTTTACTGTCATATTATCAACAATTGGTACTAGAGATTTGGTCCCCTTAAGGAGGCCTAACAACTTGAGGGAGATCCAATATGGAAACTTAAAGGAAGGACAATTAAGGTTTGAAGGAAAAAAAATACCCTATATGGAAAGCTTAGATGATCACTCATGTAAGATGAATTGAACAAGATTATTGGACCATCACAAAGAACTCCTACACTCCTCTTGAAGATCTATCTATGACTACACCAGATGGAAAGAATAAATTTTAGTATAATAAAAGAGAAAATGAAGAATTGATAAGTGCCCTATCAGATACATAGTACAAAAACATGATTGAATTGGAGACTTCTCATAATATTTAGAAAAATATTGAAGCTCTACATGAAGGAGATGCATGTGTCAAGAAAGTCAAGTTGGAAAAATTGAAAGGAAGGTATGAATCCCTAGTAATCTATGAGGATGAGAACATCAAATCTTACATGTTGAATATAAATAAATTGATCTATAAAATCAGATGTTTTGGTGGTGTATTATATGAAGGAGAGATTGTTTCAAAGCTACTGAGATCTTTACCCCCTTCTTACAAGTACAAAGTTACTACTATTGAATTAATCAGAACAATTTCTATTATGACAAGAGATACATTGGTTGGTAAGTTATCTTCTTTTGAAATGAGTGAGTTTGGTGACTCTTTACCCAATTTTGAATCATCTTTCAATCCTAAAATATCAATAAGAGACATGCATAAATTAGATCATGGTGAAGGATCTACAAGAAGAGTATCAAGATTTGAAAAGGAAATGAAATAAATTGAATAAGAAGAAGAAGAAGAAGAAGAAGAAGAAGAAGAAGAAGAAGAAGAAGAAGAAGAAGAAGAAGAGAAATAGCTTCAAGAATTGGAAGCAATGATTGTGAAGAGACTACCAAAAGGATGTATTAAGTACAAAGGAAAATGAATTTTAATTTTTTTTGTTGTATGAAGATAGGACTTTATGCCTAAAGATGAGAAAAAGTGTTATTATGTTGTTGATGATGAAGGAGTATATGATCATAAATCCGATAATATTGAAAGTGACTCATGAACTTGTGTTTGTTACAATACAAGAGTACGAACCTAATTTTGCAAATCTTATGTCAAGTATTAAGAAGAAGAAGAAGAAGAAGAAGAATAAGAAGAAGAAGTGGTTAGTTGTGAAGGAAATGAGAGGTTTGGTTTGATTTGTGGGAGTGGGTTTGCAGTTTTTACTTAATTGGAGGAGCTTGGTTGGTTATGGAGTATTTGAATGTGTTGAGTAGCAGTAGTAAAAAAAACAATATTAATAATATGCAGGTGAAAGAGAAGAGTGAGGATTTTCCTCCTGGTTTTGGATTCCATCCCACTGATGAGGAGTTAGTTACTTCTTATCTAACATAAAAGATTCTGGAAGACAATTTTTCTATCCATGCAATCACACAGGTGGATTTGGACAAGTGTGAGCCTTGGGATCTTCAGGTACAACAATCATCACCTCATATATAATAGTTATAATTCTATGTTGCTCCTTTGAATGTCATCAAAATTATTATTTTAAATGATTATTGATAAGTGTGTGTGTGTGTGTGTGTGTGTTTTAAATTATGTTTGGGATTTTTGTTCCATATTCTGTGAAGTTATAATAAGAAGAATGGAGTACCAACCAAGAATTAGGTCAAACACATTGGGTTTATAGAGATCATTCCATTAGTACAAAACCTTGGTGAGATTGATTTGTTTTCATGGTAGATGTTATAACTAGATTTAATTCTTCAATATCACCATTTGACTTGGAACAAAAAATAAGATTGAATTAGGTTGAATTTAAATTGAGCTATTCAATTAGAATTGGGATTGGTTTTTTTTGGGTTCCAACTTGGGAGTTTTTTACGTTGGTTTTATTGTTTTTTATAATAAATCCCAACACATATGGAGGACGCAGTTTTGATGTTTCTTATCATTCAAAAATGGTTTATGAGTACTTGTTGTGAAGGAAGGGGTGAAGTTGGATAATTCTAAGGAAACCTAAGGAACTCATTATGATATTTTCCTATCATTATATTGAGGCAATGTTGGAATAAAAAAGTTCTAATTATAGACCATTATATAATTAGTATAGAAAGATGAGTTATAAAAAGCCTAAAACTAGTTACACAAGGTGTAGGTATGAAAAGGGATGCTAGAAAGTGAGATTTAATTTTTTATTTTGAAGTTTTTGTTTGATGAGAGTGGTTGAGAGTATGTTGGTGTTTGAAAATGTTTATGCTACTTAAAGCTACAAGTATGCCTCGAGATTGATGTTAGGAGTGGTTAGCTCCAAGTATGGAAGCTCTGCAAGACAACTTGATCAAGTATAGGGACAAAATTTTCCTTTACACTTTTGGCTCTATTAAACCAAGGTGGGTGCACCTAATCCAAATTCATATAAATTTCACAACTCCTTACTAACTCTAGATTTAAACAACATATCTATGATAAGAAAGTGCTAAATTCTAACCAGACATTCAATGAATCTCAATAACCATATGGGAAAACAAACAAAAACCACAAATAATAGGGACTTGAATATGGTTTTGATGTTTAAAAGGGAGAACATAACCAAACTCTATCAGACACGCATCAACAAAGAGTAAACTAGCTCTTGATAAGTGCCTTATCTATTGGGAAATCCCTCAATGCAAATAGTGTAACAAAAGACAACCTATTGGAAAAGACTCATATCCATAAACAAAAATATCTCAAATCATACACTTACTTATAAGATCCTTATGTAATTACACCAAATGAATCTATGTCATATCCAAAGTGTGTTTAATATGATCTTAGATCAGAACTATGGAATATAACATATACATAGATAACTCTATGTAATGGAATAGAAAATCCAAAACTCATACAATGAACACTAAGGAGAGACTTTAAATTGAGCTAAATATATTAAGTATAATGAGTCAAAAATATGTAACAATATGACCAAATGATTACACCATTCAACAAATTGCAAAAGATCAAATAACTATCTATCTTATCATGAATTACAGTCTAACATGAATATGCTATATCCCTGGAACTAAAATCATTGATTTACACTTAGAAGCCAAAAATTATGGAACCCTTACAACATAGAAAAGAAGAGGATATATAGAAGAAGGGAATATCTAAAGTTGAGTCTATTTGACACCATTTCCTTCTTCACCACTCTGAGTTTTTGAAGCTCTTCTTTCTAGTGAGTGATATTTCTTCAAAAGATCACCAAAATATCTGATCTGAAACATCACTGACTATCCAGGGCCATCACACAAAAAGATCCCCCATGCTTCAAATTGAATAGGCATTGTCAACAAGCCACCAATCCCTGATGGACTGTAGGAAACTACATTACTATGTAAGAAAGGACAAAAAACTAGTCTGAGGTTATCCAAGAATGCTAATTCTATCTGAAAACCTCACTCATCATTTCTCCTCATTAATTCCCCTAAACTCTGCAAATCTACACTTTAACGTCATCATACAACTTGTAGACATGACCCATGAGACCAAATCAATTTACTTGCCACCTTTTTTGCCTGGAAAACAACATCAGTCTGAAATCTTGAGAGAAAGTATTTAAATATCCAAATTTGGCTTGAAACGGTCACAGGTGGTGCAATATCTGGTATCAACAATCAGGACATATATTTTGATACACTTTAAAACATTTCAGTTGATCTTAATCTTAAGTTACCTGGGATCAAAGAAAAATAAATTGTCAAAATATTCTTTTTGTTTCTTGAGAAAGCCACATGGCACCATGTTACTGGTTATAAACATTTCTTTACTCCTTAGTCGCACACTCATAACACATCTTCTTAACCGTTGTTGGTGTTTGAAAATTTTTATGCTATCTAAAGCTACCAATATGCCTTGGGACTAATTTTAGGAGTGGTTAGCTCCAAGTATAGAAGCTCTACAAAGCAACTGGACCAACTATAGGGACAAGATTGTCCTCTACAATTCTGGATCTAATAAATCAAGGTAGGTGCACCTTGTTAGGGATTTTTCTTGTATGAATCACAGTGCTTGAAATGACTACTTGAACACCATGCCTTCTAATAATGATTCAGAGACAAGAAAATCCTAATTTCTAAGGACTGGATAAGGTCCTTCTTTGTTTTTGAGTTCCACATATACTCAGGCAGGTTTTACCTCTTATGATTGTTGTTTACACAGTATATATTAATGTGGACACTGATTTGCTATGTATCTTTGTTAAATCAACTTATAAATCACCTTGCAAATGACCAAACATAACCAGATGCAAGACATAACAAGAACCACTGATACAAGGATCTTCATCCTTCTTCCTTTTATTGTAGGAGGGATAACCTAATGATTCACTCTCCAAGGAATCACTAAAATGGACACTGTCCTGTTGACATAGGTCCTTAAATGAGTTCAGCTTATCTGTTCTTCGCAACAATAGTATTTTGATTAAATTGGTTTTGATACCTTGAAATAACTTGGACAATAATGGGTTATCAGACTAATTTCTAGACCAGTGCCTATCCTTTGGGCTATAGAGTCAAATAAACTAAGATCTCATAGAAAAAAAATACAGTAAGCTGCCTTACAACCCACATGTAATTCAAATAAGTTGCCTTACAAATTACCCTGTTACCTCTAAATGATTGTATCAAATCTTTAAACAAAGGAATATGCTCCCTGAAATTACTCACAAAACTTAGTTCTTTCCTTAAAAGAAACTTGCAAGCAATCAGATAGTTACCTAATAACCAAAAATGCTTCAGAATGCCTTGCAAACTTAACATAAAAGAGCATACATAGAGAATAAAGTGACAGCAATTGAAGAGAGTAAAATTGCACCATATTTTATTTATATGATCCAGCTTCCATACATGAAAGATCTTACAACTTCAAAAGATAGACAGAAATTCATAACATCTGAATTCTACAGTATATTTTCTCTTCTCCAAAGAATTCCAACATCAAAGACCCTTTACAATTACAACTCTTTTGCTATATATAGGTTTTTTACCATCTTGGAATCCCTTAAGGATGCAACAAGCTTCGGATGGTCATAGAAAACCTAACCCTAAAGTATAAAAGAAAGAAGAAGCGATGGAGCGACCGAGCTAAAAGATGGAAATAGATATTTTTCTCTTCTCCCAATCTAGCGACTACAATCAGATTTGCATAGATGGTAGATGGTAGTATTCATGTTGAGTCCAGATGGTTGTGCTTGCATACTCACCTACATTCTCCTTTTGCAATAACTGTCCCTCTTGTCTTGAACAGTGCAGTGCCAAGTGTTCACCTTACTCATCGTCGAAGATTTCTTCTTCTACTACAGGCTTCTTTTTCTTGGGTGTAGTCATCACTTCCCATGCTTTCAGTTCATTGTCTGATGGCCACCTAAAGTCTTGAGTACTCTGTACTTGCACCTTTTGTCTGTCCCATCTAGCATCAGTGATGTTTTTGACATCAAGTAGGAATTTGTTGATATCAGTCTCTGCTTTGAAGGCTTCAGCCAATATTTTATTGAATCCCTCTATATCAACATCTTCTCCCAAAAGAAATACCTCATCACTAGGATTCTTGGTGTCAAATTCATTCTTCCAGGCATCTATAGCCTTTACTTGGTCATCATCTCCCCTTAAGGAAGGAATAAACTTATTAAAATCATTTGAAAAGAGGCTCAACTTAACCTCTATCTGGTTTAATTTTCCTTTAAAGAATGAGAGAGCAATATTGACTCTTTTGATCTCATCTTCAACTTCAGTTACTATTTTCGAAAAATCTAGTCTGATGGCTTGTAAAGATGATAATTTCTCAAATAACTTTGCCCTAGCAGACCACTTTGTAAAGTAAGGGTTTAGAATGGCAAGGTATCCCATTACCTCAGTATGCAAAGCTGGCAATTTATTGTATGTATTGATTACAACATCAGTTTTATCTTTAAGAATCTCAATTCAGTGTTGTAATATCCCCTTCAATGCCCTCAAAGCAATTGCATTTCCCTTTTCTTCATCTACCTTTTGATCCACAGCCTCCTCTGATTTAGGCTTATCTTCAATTTGCATTGGTGGTGGTTGTGCAGGTACATATACCACCTTAGGCTTTGTCTCCAACTCCTCCATTAATTTCTTTACCATTTGATCCTTCTGGTATAATTATATGTGGCACATCTCCCTATCCTTAGACAATGCACTTGTTTCTTCCAAAAAAGTACTATACCTCTCAGACAATTGTTTAGTCTTGTCTTCATTTAGGTGAGCCCAATGTGTCATGATTTGGGAGATTTCTAAGTCCACTGTATTTTGTACAGACCATGCCATTTGATTGCCCGCCATATTTTCTTGAATATTTACTAACTGGGGCTTTTGGTCTTTTGGGCTTAGGCTCCACATTGCAAAATCCTGGGATTTTGGGATATACCCAAATCCTTTTATCATATCTCCCATCTAGACCTCACTGGCCATTTTGAGATCTAGTTGTTTTCTAATTTGGTCTATGAAGAAGGCAGATGCCAAATCCCATCCCTCAGCCAATAGTATTCCACTTCCTAGCACCATCTTCCTGGCATCCTCGGGCAAAATATCCTCATTTTTAGGATCATAATTCAGTAAAGCCACTAGGGCTTCATCTATTATTGTCTCTTTTCCATCCATAGTCAATTGGGATCTGAGCTGCTCTGTCTTATGCCACCTCAGGAAGTCTTTAAACTCCTCTGTTTTAACAAAGCTATCATCATCTAGAAATTTTTGTTGATGAAGCAATCTTTCATCAACACAAGCCTTGAGTGGCAGCTCAACTTCATCATCTAGGTCAGGCTATTGATTTTTGCCTTCCCTAATTGCTTTTCTCAAGTTATGATCATATAACCTAGTTCCAGGTACTAAGGCCTTAGCCTTATCCTTTTTCTTGCTCTATCCTTCCAGTGAAGGCTTCCCTACTTCCAATTTTTGCCTCTTTGCAGCAAGCTCCTCTACATCATCAGGCTGGGTGGCCAATGTTAAATCGACAAGGTGACCCTCTACTCCCTGCAACTGTGGAATCTCAGCCATTTCTTGCTCTGAGGCTTGTTGTGGTGAAGGATACATACTAGGACGTGCATAATCACTGTCACTACCACTATCATATTGTGACTCTGAGTGTTCAGGTGTCTGAGCACCTTTCTTGTCAAGGACTATATCCAGTTGCTCTATAAGCACATAATAGTTGTCTATCATGGCCTTAATTCTCTCAAAATATGGGAGGTCAGGGTAAAAACCCCCAAAAGACAACCCATTTCTTTTTATTTGCTTCTCCAGCTTCAGCAACTCCTAGATTCTCAGTCTTCTTGTATGAATGTCATCTTCATCCAAGATGTTCCTTGTTGCATCTTCTTCTATGCACTCACAGTGGACATTCATTTTAGGGATTGTAGGTGTATATAATTTCCTAACCCCTGCCATGAAACCTTCTCGATCAATGTATCTATAAGGGGCTGCCCCCATCCTATATTTCTCCAACCATTGACCCACTGCATCAATGGCATTCTTGCCAATTGCAAAGTTGAAAATCTTGAATTGCCTAGGGGTTATAGTCCCTTTCTTGTGTGGTGCAAAGTGCTCATTATCTGTTAATAATAACTGCCATATGAATTCCATTGCAGCCACTCTTGTAGGCACATGATACAGTAATAAATGAGGTGGGTGAATACACCCATATACTCTGATAATGGTATAATTCTCCTCCAAGAAGAAATCACCCCAATTATGCTTTCCAGGCCAACTATCTGTATAATCATAGGGCTTGAGCAATTGTATAACCTTCAATGGGACTCTAGTCCTGCTTGTTCCCAAACTCTGTACAATTAGATACACAATCCAATTCTGAAAAGCACAGTAGTCACACTCCCTAGAAGTGTAATTCCAAACCCTCACCCAAAATTTGATAGGATTTGGTGCTGACTGGTAGAATCTCTGGGGAGTTAAATTATTAACATCCATTATTATAAAATTCAAGTACAAGAGGAGATGCATAAGGACTGAGTAATGCAAAAATTTAGGCTCCTTCTCCTTTGGATTCTTTAGTCTTTTCTAGGTTGCAATGAAACCCTCATGCATTTCATCAATTATGTGCTGTATATAATCATAACTGGTGCTTGAATGCACCTCTTGTAAGTCTAGCACCATCATCAGGATGCCAGCATTAATTTTCTCTGCATCTCCATCTTTCCCTAGCACTCTACACAGAGCATAAGAGATATACTTAATGTAGAAGTGTAGATCCTTATAATAATATGGATTTGGCTCAGCCATAGGATCTAAGTACTTTTTCACTTCTTTCAACATGTGTTTCTGCA
>MU226835.1:3914620-3932545 GCA_018584345.1 Thuja plicata | reverse complement strand
CCTTAAGGAAGGAATAAAATTATTAAAATCATTTGAAAAGAGGCTCAACTTAACCTCTATCTGGTTTAATTTTCCTTTAAAGAATGAGAGAGAAATATTGACTCTTTTGATCTCATCTTCAACTTCATTTACTATTTCAGGAAAATTTGGTCTGATGGCTTGTAAAGATGATAATTTCTCAAATAACTTTGCCCTAGCAAACCACTTTGTAAAGTAAGGGTTTAGAATGGCAAGGTATCCCATTAGCTCAGTATGCAAAGCTGACAATTTATTGTATGTATTGATTAAAACATCAGTTTTATCCTTAAGAATCTTAATTCTATGTTGTAATATCCCCTTCCATGCCCTCAAAGCAATTGCATTTCCCTTTTCTTCATCTACCTTTTGTTCCACAGCCTCCTCTGATTTAGGCTTATCTTTAATTTACATTGGTGGTGGTTGTGCAGGTACATATACCACCTCATCCTTTGTCTCCAAATCCTCCATTAATTTCTTTACCATCTGATCCCACCGGTATAATTGTATGTGGCACATCTCCCTGTCCTTAGACAATGCACTTGTTTCTTCCAACAAAGTACTATACCTCTCAGACAATTGTTTAGTCTTGTCTTCATTCAGGTGAGACCAATGTGTCATGATTTGGGAGATTTCTAAGTCCCCTATATTTTGTACAAAGCACACCATTTGATTGCCCACCATATTTTTTTGAATATTTACTAACTGGGGCTTTTGGTCTTTTGGGCTTAGGATCCACATTGCAAAAGCTTGGGATTTTGGGCTATACCCAAATCCTTTTATCATATCTCCCATCTGGACCTCACTAGCCATTTTGAGATCTGGCTATTTTCTAATTTGGTCTATGATGAAGGCAGATGCCAAATCCCATCCCTCAGCCAACAATATTCCACTTCCCAGCACCATCTTCCTGGCATCCTTGGGCGAAATATCCTCATTTTCAGGATCATAATTTTGTAAAGCCACTAGTTCTTCATCTGTTATTGTCTCTTTTCGATCCATAGTCAATTGGGATCTGAGCTGCTCTGTCTTATGCCACCTCAGGAAGTCTTTAAACTCCTATGTTTTAACAAAGCTATTATCATCTAGAAATTTTTGTTGATGAAGCAATCTTTCATCAACACAAGCCTTGAGTGGCATCTCAACTTCATCATCTAGTTTGAGCTGTGATTTCTGGGTTTTTGATTGTGTGTATTTTTTTTTTATGCTTAAAAATACAAAATCAAAAACCCAAAAATCAAAGCTCAAATTCAATGGATTGTGGAAATCTAATCAATTTAATTCATCATCTAGGTTAGGCTGTTGCTTTTTGCCTTCCCTGATTGCTTTTCTCAGGTTATGATCATATAACCTAGTGCCAGGTACTAAGGCCTTAGCCTTATCCTTTTTCTTGCTCTGTCCTTCCAGTGAAGGCTGCCCTACTTCCAATTTTTCCCTCTTTGCAGGAGGCTCCTCTACATCATCAGGCTGGGTGGCTAATGTTAAATCGACAATGTGACCCTCTGCTCCCTGCAACTATGGAATCTCAGCCATTTCTTTCTCTAAGGCTTGTTGTGGTGAAGGATACATAGTAGGACATGCATAATCACTATCACTACCACTATCATATTCTAACTCTGAGTGTTCAGGTGTCTAAGAACCTTTCTTGTCAAGGACTATATCTAGTTGCTCTATAACCACATAATAGTTGTCTATCATAGCCTTAATTCTATCAAAATATGGGAGGTCAAGGTAAAAACCCCAAAAAGACAACCCATTTCTTTTTATTTGCTTCTCCAACTTCAGAAACTCCTGGATTCTCAGTCTTCTTGTATGAATGTCATCTTCATCCAAGATGTTCCTTGTTGCATCTTCTTCTATGCACTCATAGTGGACATTCGTATTAGGGATTGTAGGTGTATATAATTTCCTAACCCCTGCCATGAAACCTTTTGGATAAATGTATCTATAAGGGGCTGCCCCCATCCTGTATTTATCCAACCATTGACCCACTGCATCAATGGCATTCTTGCCAATTGTAAAGTTTAAAATCTTGAATTGCCTAGGGGTTATAGTCCCCTTCTTGTGTGGTGCAAAGTGCTCATTATCTGTTAATAATAACTGCCATAGGAATTCCATTGCAGCCACTCTTGTAGGCACATGATACGGTAATAAATGAGGTGGGTGAATACACCCATATACTCTGATAATGGTATAATTATCCTCCAAGAAGAAATCACCCCAATTATGCTTTCCAAGCCAACTATCTATATAATCACAGGGCCTGAGCAATTGTATAACCTTCAATGGGACTCTAGTCCTGCTTGTTCCCAAACTCTGTATAATTTGATACACAATCCAATTCTAAAAAGCACAGTAGTCACACTCCCTAGAAGTGTAATTCCAAACCCTCACCCAAAATTGTATAGGATTTGGTGCTGACTGGTAGAATCTCTGGGGAGTTAAATTATTAATGTCCTGATTACAAAATTGAAGTACAAGAGGAGATGCATAAGGACTGAGTAATGCAAAAATTTAGGCTCCTTCTCCTTTGGATTCTTTAGTCTTTTCTATGTTGCAATGAAACCCTCATGCATTTCATCAATTATGTGTTTTATATAATCATAACTAGTGCTTGAATGCACCTCTTGTAAGTCTAGCACCATCATCAGGATGCCAGCATTAATATTCTCTGCATCTCCATCTTTCCCTAGCACTCTACACAGAGCATAAGAGATATACTTAATGTAGAAGTGTAGATCCTTATAATAATATGGATTTGTCTCAGCCATATGATCTAAGTACTTTTTCACTTCTTTCAACATGTGTTTCTGCAATAAGCCTTTAGCAATACCAAGCTTCGAACTATACCTCTTCTTCTGCTTTGTCATGTCAATTTTAGTAGACATGGTACTAAATAAGCTGAAGGCTTGCATGAATGAATTCCTATTCAAAATTAAAAGGGCAGTGCCATCATCTCTTCTTATGGTCTTTGTCAAAACATCATAGTGATTGGATAGGTCTAAGAATAGGTCTATATCTAGGAAGACATTAGGAACAAGTAACCTAACTAAACCACAGGTCCAAGGGTTTGATACTGGGATGGGCTTATCAGAATTCTTACAAAAATAATTGAAAAGGGAGAAACCTATTGTCCTTGGAGTCACAGCATCTTGAATTTCTTTGTACTCATCAAGGAGGACATTAGCATTACCCTTCTTATTCTGTGTTGAACCAGGCAAGAGACGGAGGAATTCATCAGAAAAACTTGCCTTTCCTTTCTGTTCCTCTTCACTTCCTCCACTTGTCGAAGCAACACTCATATCCCCACTCATACTTGCAACACCTTGAACCTCTTACTCCTTACTGATATTGAAACAAATCTATCTCAGAGATCAACTGACCATCCTGTGAATAATTTCCTGAAAGTTAGAACTCTTTGATCAACTTTGGAAACACTGCAAACTGAGAAAAATATCTCTTTTATAAAAAATTAACAACTTGGGCTCTGAAAAATGAAAACACGGTGAATGCAAATGAATGTAGCATCAACTCCTTATAGCCATCATTTAGAGTACACAGCTCATAATTTGGAATCATCAGTTCTGTCATTAATTTGACATACTGTGAACTTGAATGAAAACCTAGCCGTAGTTCCATGAGCTTGACAGGAAATAAATTTTTTGAAAGTTAATCCTCGGAACAATCATAAAACATTCAAAAGAGCTGACATGTCACACTATGATTCATTAATTTTCTTACATCTCAGCTACTCTTTTTGCACAGTAATCAAAATACAAGCCTATGATTGGTTGCCGAGTGATTCATGCCATCACATCACAATACATTTTCTTCCCTTTGGCTGACCCAAGTCACCATCTGGCGATCACACAACCCAACTGAAATCATAGTCGCACATAGTTAACCTTAACTCTTTATTTTTTCTGAGACCTTGCGACTAACCGTTAGTCTTAACCCTTTATGGTTATCTCTTAGTCGCCAAATGTTTTCATTTCATTTCAAGACTATGCGACAACACCTAGTCGCCCGATCGCAGAATACAAGTCTTGAATGTTTAATTTTACCATAACAGGTTATATGTGCCCTTTTTCCACTTCTAACAACTACGCGACATACTTTAATCACCAAGTTGGGAGGACTTTTTCCTTTGGGCACTTTTCTTCTCAGACTTTGTGACCACCGTTACATCCCTTGACCTCTTTATCCTACGGTCGTCGCTCAATCGCTAAATATTTTTGCATACCCTTAAATCTTTCTCAGACATCGTGACTAAAAGGAAAGAACTTAGTCTTGTTTTCGTTGAGTCCATTTTCTACTTCTGGCAACCATGCAATAATCCCTTAACGTCCACTTGCCTTTTGACACATGTCACACAATCATTGGTTCACTTGTTACAAAATGGAGAACCGATTTATCAACTTGTTCTGGCGACAACCCGACTATGCTTTATTATAAACCTCAGATGGTGAGTCACGATGTCTCAATCAAAAACTCTTAACCGCTGTTCCATCTTGAGACCATGCGACTGGAGGCCTTGCTTAACTTTTAACTTTGGATTCATTTGGTGATAATGTGACATAAGGTAATCGCGAAGTCTAAAGACATTTTGATAACTGTTGAGAATTTCCTGCGATTACCTGACTAAGAAGTGGGTCCCTTCTGCATAATACTTTATAACATATTCATCTTGCGACTACCTGACATGAAGAAATCGCAGGGTCTTTTAATGCCAAAGGAATATGCTAAACTTGAATGAGACCACGCGACAAAAGGAAAACCTGAAGTCGGGAAGACTTATGGAATATTCATTTGGAGTAATGCGACAAGGCAATTTAATTAAAATACATGCCTTAAGTGGATAGAAAAAGTAACATCAAAATAGGATGACATGACCTAGGGTTTATTTTTTAATTTTTAACATTGGAAGACTTAGGGTTTTCAGGGTTTTGCAAATTGAGTTAGGTTTAGACTTGAAAACCTAAAAACTTGACACAGGTAAGGCCAAAATGAACGAGAGATAGGTGATTAAAAACACCAAAATACAAATAAAAGGACAAGGAACCAGGAAAACTATCAAAACAAGAAATACAACCAACACACCTAATCCAGATAACATATAACTCTTTACAACTCATTATCACTCTGGATTACAACAACACATGATGGTAAGAAAGTGCTAAATACTAACTAGGCATTCATTGAATCTCTATTACCATGTAGGACATACAACCAACAACCATAGGATACAAATCAACTTTGAAATGGTTTTGATGTAGATTTCCAAAAAATAGCCAAACTCTATCAGACATGTATCAACAAAGAATAGAAAAGATTTTGATCAGTGCCTTATCCATTGGGAAACTTTTTCAATCCAAGTACTGAAATAGAAAACAAACTATTGGAAAGTTCTCACAACCACAAATAAAATTATCTTAGATCATACACTTTCTTATAAGACCCCTATGCATATACATCAAATGAATCTATGTTTCACCCAAAGTATATTTAATCTGATCCTAAATCAGAACTATGGAATGGAACATACACACAGATAACTCTATGTATTGGACTAGAAAATCCAAAACTCATAGAATGAAAGCCAAGGAGAGACTTGAAACAAAGAAAATTTTAGTAAGTATAATGAGTCCAAATCTATAACAATATGATTGAATAATTACACCATTCAATAACTTACAAAAGATCAAGAAGTATCTATCTATCTTATCATGAATTACAATCTGATACAAATTTGATACATCCATGGAACTCAAACTTATGAGCTAACACTTATGGTAAAAATTCTAGAACCCCTAAAATAGAGAAAGGAAAGCCTTAAGTAGAAGGAGGAAACCCAAGAAGAGGGTTCTCAATAATTGTTCTTCCAATAAATTAATGCAATCCTATCTTGCAAGCTGACCTTTCTTTAAAAGATCACTAAAAGACCTGTCCTGACAAACCATTGGCCAAGCTACAATAAAAGATCTAATCTCATCAATGAAGAACACCCATAGCATGGTAGAAACATCCCAAAATAGAAAGTAAACCATAGATTGATAACACAACCATGCTGCAATAAATGTATTTAGACCCACAGAGAACATCCCCAGACACACAAATGATGCCATTGAGACAAACATGGGCCAAGAAGACCTCAAACCACTCCCCTAAAAGTTTGAGAACATGCTACCATGATAAAAATGTGCAAAGACATTTAAAATTTTAAAATATCATTACAACGGCTAACTCCTCTGGCGCCAAACACATCAATAACTAAGATCAAAACTATTTTGCAACTTTAAAATAGGGTTGTTGATGAATTCTATGTAATATGGGTAGCAAGTAAAAAGAAAATTTATCCTTTCCCAGTCAAACTCTATTGACATCCACATGGTAACATCTCAATGGGCCTCACAACCACCTGTCTTTCTTTTCCTATGTAGGCCCCACACTCTTTACTGCCAACTTGGACACGCATCAAGCATTTTTCCACCAAGCAATGCTTATCTTCCTCACTTCTTTCCTTCATGTGGTAGTGAATCATCATTGGATCTTGATCTTCCTTTCATGATCCTTTTCCATTCACCACCATGAGTCACCATCTAACTTGATCAATCTTTTTGGTCCCATCTAACCATCCTACCGACTCTGCCACATGGCACCACCTTACTTGCTGAGATCTCTGTCGCGTGTCCATCCAACCTAGCCCACCACCTGTCAAAACTGCCACATGTCACACCCATGCCATTGCACAATCTAAATTGACCTGTTGTGACTCAGATTGTGCCATCGCACCCTACCACCACCTATCATCTCACACAACTTGTCATCTAAGCGTTGGCCCACAAAATTATCCACCTTGTACACCAGCTGGCCGCCACTAACCTTAACACTTTAAAAATTGTCTACCAAAAGGCACATGCCTTTCATCACTTAAAGAATTGTGGGCTCGAGTATAAAACAATTAAGTTACTTCACCGCACAACCAATGTGGGATATATGACTTGAGGCACTTTAAACACAAAACAAACTAGCAAGGACATGAATACCTATCTAACTGATTTGACTCCATAGAGGTGACCAAAAGGGAACAAAATGTGACCAAAACACCCCTCTGCAACCCTTTCACATGAGAAGAAGATAAAAATCACTTTGCAACATTTGAAATTCTACCATGGAAGCCCTAATTTCTTTAACAGTTCTAATAACCGCCACTAACCAACATGAGTGTGCGATACTAACCACCAACGCTTAGTAGCACACTTGCCAACACATCTTATTATCTATCTTGACCATGGTGATTGCATGATAACTACTAGTCATGTACCAAACCACCAACCTCCTCTAAATTGTGAGACCTTGTGATCATTTTCCACTTGTGGGATCCTCCCTCACTTGCGTCCCTTGGCCAAATATTATTTTCTCCCTTGCAAGTACACGGCCACCATCGATCTTCTTCCTTAGCATCTCCATTTGACATGATAGCATGTCGCCTACATGATCCTGACATGAGCCCACCATTTACCTTGTTTCCTGTTCCATGTGGCACCACCTAATTTTTTGGGACCTCTACCACCTAATCATCCTACTTGGCCCTGCCACCTGTCATTCTCCCACATGTTAGCACCTGCACCATTGTGTGATCTAATTGGACCTATCATGACTAGGATCACACCATAGCACTCTTTCAATACCTGTCATTGCATTGACCATGTCATCTGAGTTTTGGATAACAAAATTATCCTTTCCTCTCCACCAAATGGCGTTGATGTCACCTCCTATCCACCAAGTTGTCTGCCAAAAGGCACATGCCTTGAACAAAATTTAAGCATTGAGTGCTCAGACATAAAAACATGAAGAATTTCCTTAGCACATCCAATGTGGGACAAAGATCCTTAGGCACCTCTTACCATAGATATACATGTGTCACCTATGCATGATGGATTAATGAGTAGATCTCGAGCATATTTTGATTAAGCAATCACGCCAACCACATGATCAAAATGAATCTAACAGATCCTTAACCTTTATTTAGCACTGACCTGGTCCTACCAACCACCACGCATCATTCAAGTGCAATGCCTTGATTAATAGATCTCAATTACTTTTCCTTTGAGGCATTACATTGTCCGTCTGGTCAAAAACCAGATGCATGTTGTTTACTTTACTTTAACTATAGGATCAAACCCACTTGGGACACGTGGCAGATAGGCGTAATTTCTTGAACACTAGATCAAATGCATCTCTGCTTCAAGCCTTTAATTTGACTGTTAGATTAATATTAAAATGATTTCCTTTTAATTTCTTCCATTTAACTTCACCCTGACCCACTGGGACACGTGTTCTATAGGATTAATGGCTTGATGGCTAGAACTCGTTCATCTCAACTTCAAGTCTTTAAGCCAACCATTGGATTAAATTAGAACTTGTCGGTACTTTATCCGTAGGTTAATTTTATGCAAATAGGACTCATGTCATCTAGAGGACAGATGTCACAATGGCTTCATTGATAGATAGACTTCATCTTCACTTTAAGTTATTAAGCCAATTGTTGGATCAAAATTGAGTTGCATGACACATGTTGTAATATTTAAAAGGAACACAGGGCATTTAGAGTTAGGATAAAATAATTAAAGCACTAGGATATAAGATAAACATAAGAATAGCCCTGTTTGACGACAACCTAAGGACATGACTTAAGTATTTAAGTTACATAAAAAGTAACTTCATTTTATGATGCAGCCAAGAGACTTAAGGTTTTTTTTGCAAATTTTAGGGCTTTTCAAGGGTTTAAGGATAAAGAAGACATGAAACAAGGGCCATAAAAATTTGATAAACACCAAAAGACACCATCCAAGCCAAAAAAATTACACTCCTAACAATGGCTCTAACTGGGGATGTATGTCTCTTGCAGGCATGACCAGAATTCAGAATCTCAGGGAAAAGTAGACCACCTACTGAAAAGAAACTAACCTAAAACACACACCCAAAAACTACACAAACCTATTTACAACCTACTATTCATGGATTTGAGACTTCAAGAGAAGTGGAATTTTAAGAATTCTCCATGAACTGGAAATTCCAAAACATTTCCAGCTAGATCTATAAGAATATAAGAATCTAAACCCCATTTACTGTCAATAATATATGGTCCAAGCCAAATAGGATCTAACATACCATTTTTGTCTTTATCTTCAAGTCTAGCATTCCACATCATCACCAAGTCATCAACTTCAAAATGTCTTATAGTTTTTTTTTTGTCAAACAAATTCTAATATAACAACTACAGCTGAATATTCTTTTCATGTGAATCTCTTCTTGATTCATCTAGTTATATCAAATCATCCATTCTAATTCTCATATCATCATCCATATCTTCATCATACTCTTGGAAAAATTTGTACATCTGCAATATATTGTTTAAAGGCAACCTAACATGGATACCATACACCAAATCAAAAGATGCACAACCAATATCTTTCTTGACTATTACTTTGTCAGCCCACGGTGCTATCTGCAATTTTGAATACCAGGCTTTCTTGTTCTTATCCAACATCCTCTTAATAATTTTGATTAAACTTTTATTACTCAATTAAGCCTGGCCATTCCCTTGTGGATGATATGGGGATGAGTAAGAGATTGGGATCCCATAATTTTGGCAAAAAGAACTAAACTCTTCTGATCTAAAACACATTACATTATCCACCACAATACTCTCTGGACATCTAAATCTAGTCAAGACATTTTGCAGCATGAAATCAATCATAGTATTACTAGTAGCTTTTCTAGTGGGGATTGCTTCAACCCACTTAGTAAAGTAGTCACTTGCTACTAGAATCCATGAATGAAATCCACTTGGCTTGTTTGAAATCTTACCAATGAAGTCCATTCTACATTTCTGAAAAGGTGCTTCCACTATAATAGGCTTCAAAGGCAAATTTCCCCCAAACTTGAGGCTACTTGCAAATCTTTGTTAAGCATCACATTTCTTAACATAGTTGTGGGCATCTTTAAAGACAGTTGACCACCAAAAACTAGAATCTATAATTTTGTGTGTAGTATTCTTAACCATACAATGGCCTCCACATGCACAATCAAGCATTTGTTCCATCGGGCTCTTAGATCCATCAAAATCCACAAATTTGAGCAATACTCCATCATTGCTCCTCCACCATAACTGTCCTTGAATTATTTCACACTTAACAACATTCAACTTAACTGTCCTTTTCTTGTTTTCATCCATGTTAAGAGGCAACACCATTTTCTACAGATATCCAACAATATCCTTATACCAGTCACAACAATTCATATCAATATAGGGCATTTGGTCCTCCTCCTATATATTTATGTAATTGGCATCCAAATTTATTTGAGCCATGAGTTTTTCAAGTCCCTTGCCTCTAACCAATTTTTTAATATGGATATCAATGTTAAATTCTTGAATATTTTTTATCCATCTACATCTCCTCCCCGACGCCTCTTGTTGGACTAAAATATCTTTCGCAGAAACACTAGGCAAATAAGCAATTACAATTTCTCCTACCAAATAACACCTAAAATATTTACCAACTTTGACTAAATCATAAGCTTGTTTTTCCATGATGTCATATTTAAGTTATGTTTCTTGCAAGGACTTACTGAAAAATGAAATGTGTTGTTCAAAGCCCTCTGAATTCTTTTTAAATAATACTGCAGCAATAGTATTATATGAAGCAAAGGAGAATATTTGTAAAGGCTTACCATAATCTCATGTTCTTAGGACTGGAACATCCTTGATAGTGTACTTGATACCTGAAAAATTGTTGCATGCTTCTTGATCCCCCTCTACCTTGGCTCCTTTCTTCATCATCCTTGAGATTTGGATATTGGTTTAATAAAAGTTAGTGATAAATATCCTCAAGAAGTTTACCTGTCCAAAGAAGGATTGAATTCCCTTGACATTCTTAGGCTAAGGGATCTTGTCAATTCCATATATCCTTTTAGGATCAATTCTTACCTGATCTCTAGACATAATGTGCCCCAAAATATTTCCCTCTATCACCCCAAATACACACTTCTTCAAGTTAAAAGAAACCCCATGTTCCAATGCTCTTATAAAATTTCTCTTAAGATGACCACAATGTTCTTCCTCTTTTTCTGAATAGGAAGTAAGGTCATCTTGGTATACTGCTAGAAAATCATTTATAAAATCTACAAATGCCACATCCATGGCTCTTTGAAATATTGCTCCAACATTTGTCAAGCCAAAAGGCATTCTGACATACACATAAGTGCCCCATGGTGTGGTGAATGCAGTCTTAAACTACTATGATTCCTTGACCATGACCTGATTGTACCCTGAAAATCCATCCAACATAGACATTAATTTTGATCCAATGAATCTCTCTAACATAGCTTCCATGTTAGGCAACCCATATTTATCCTTTAATGAATTTATGTTCAAGTTCCTAAAGTCTATACAAAGTCTAATATCACCATTTTTATTTCTTACTGGTACCAAATTTGATACCCATGTTACATGTCTTATTGGTTTGATTATTCTGGCATCCCTCATCTTCTTCAATTCTTCATGCATCTTGGGTACTAGGGTGGGATTTATAGGTCTTAATTTCTATCTAAAAGGTTTTGTACCTTCCTTTAAAGGAATCTCATGTTGGAAAAGATCCTTTTTGTATTCCTTTAAGTCATCATAATACCATGCATAAACATGTTTATATTTATTGAGAAGGTTAACCAACAACTCTTTGAGTGTAGAGGATAAATTTTTACCAATGTATACCTTCTTAGGAGCTTCTATTTGTCCTCAAATTCACTTCCTCCAAATACTGAGACTTGTTCATAGTCCGTGTAGAATAGGACTTTTCCTTATTGTCAAAATCTTTCTCAAGCACAACCAATCCTTTGGGAACTCTATTTGACTTCAACTGTAGGACCTCTTTTCCAAAAATATTATCCTTACCATACAAAGTCTCTACATACCCACTGAAGTCCATTTCTTTGTTTCCAAAATCTGATTCACAATACAAAAATCTCAGAATATCTAAATCATCTTCAAAAAATTGTCATCTTTCAATATTATCTAGGATAGAAGGCCTATATTGAACTTCAATCTGAGAGATTCCTACAAAAGTAACATCTTCTGCCATAAATAAATGTTGGCCAACAAGTTTGTCATTTTTTTTTTATTCCTACCCATCCAGTCAATGAAAAAAGTATCAAAATCTTATATTTCATCCCATAAAACATTCCTATATTGCGTTAGTCTCTGATTTTTTTAAGCATATTTAGATCTTATTTGAGAGATTACAAATATAGAGTCACTAATCACCCTGATATTCTTCATATTGTGTCTTGAAGCCAATATTAGTCTAATCAACAAGGCGTCATACTCTGCAATATTATTTGTACATGTGAACAAAAAAGTGAATGAGAACTTGTAGTTCTTACCACTATGAGTTATTAATAGAACTCCTGCACCTACTCCTTTCTTCGAGCTTACGCCATCAATGTACATTGTCCAAAAGTCATTTTTGTCTACCAGATTATCTCTTTCTTTAGTAAATAACACATTCTGATTTTCTACCCCAACCTTTTCATCTTGGACTTGGAAAGATCCAATGTCAGTATCCAATAAATAGTTCATATTATTATCATCACTTTCCTCAATCATGTGAGGAGTTCTTGTTTCTAGGATACCTTGACACTTTGACCAGTAATATCAAAGGTTGCAAATGAGATATCGCATTGAATACTCCCTCCCATTGAGGTACTCCACTTCCTTGATAAGAGCATTCCATAATAAGGAGGAATATCCACTACTAAGATAGTCATTGTTAGCATCTTCTCTAGGAATTCAACTATTCTATAAGGCAGAGCCTTGATGGTACCTATGACTGGTACATCTCTAGATTATATTGCTTGACATCTCCCATAAGGAGAATTAACCTGCAGTCATAATGACTTCATTATTTCTGTTGGCATGACAATATTTGATGCTCCAAAGTCTGTCATGCAATTCTTTAGCCTCTTAAAATTTATGACCAAATTCAAGAAAAATGGATCTAAAACTCCTAAAGGAGTTCTCACATGATTTGTACTTAAGAAAACCTAAAGGATTTTTGAGATAATCGCCTCTGATTCTTTCACTTTGTTATCAGATTTATTCTTTGATTTTCCCATTTTCTCAACCTCTTCCTACTCCTGCATTCTTCTAGAAGAGATGTTATTCACCCATTTTAAGGTTTTTTCTTTATGTTCTTTAATCCTCATCATCTCCAAGAGTGGAACTTTGAGTTTGATTTGTGACAACAAATTCCCCATATCAACTAGAGTATATTTCAAATTAGAAATGCCCTGCTTCAAAGTAACAACATTCCCATCTAGAAAACTTGAGTTGCAAGGCTTGGCTCAATCCTTTTTCTATCCCCCTAAAAAGATGGATCACTTATCTCTGGTGTCTTTACTTTTACATTGTGGACAACAATTGGATTATTAGGCTTATCTTCTTTCCTGTCCTTTATTCTCTTGATACGTTCAACAAGATTTTATTTTCATAGTGCTTTCTCAGTGTTTTCTCCTACCTATGTAAAAAAAATACCATAGGGTCTGCCATCAGTATTTCCCACTATTCTGTTTCTCAAATTGTAGTTACTCCTTGCTTGAGTAACTATATCTATATTAATTTGTGTAATTATTCATCTAATGGTCTTCTTATTGCAAAAGGTTCATTACCCCTTGTAGCATTACACCTTATTTCATCAATTATTTCTTCTCCTTCATCATATGTAAACAAATATTAACCTTCATTTTCCTCATCAGATTCTTCTTCACTCTTCAAAAGTGAATAATTCATTGCTCAATCACTGTCATCATATAGTTCATCCTCTTCTTCTCTTTCTTGTTGTGCCTCACTTGAAAATATATTCAAATAAATTGCACAATAATCATGGTTGTGTGGGGATTGACAAGCCATGAACCATGAGACATAATCACATGCATTGAAAAAATTTCTTTGCAAAGGATCAGGAGTGTTACCATCAGGCTTGTCCTCTCTTTGTGGGAGAATAGGCTTCCCATCTTTTCATTAGGTAGTATACAGATAGTTCTGCATTCTTGGCCGCCTATTAAAGTTATTGATGATAGGCCTGCTATCATTATTTGAAGCCCTAACAATCTTGTTTTCTGCAGGCTTCAAATCTTTAATGACACTTAGAATATGTTTCATATTTACCTCATCTTTAGGCTTAGCAGCAAAAGGCCTATCTAATTCTTTCCTAGCAGGCTTCTAATCTTCTCTTCAACCTAACTTCCCTGACACTCTCCTATTTGTCTCAATACTTGCTGCTATCTTATAGGTATCTTTGAGAGTCCTAGGATTCTTATCTCTAAGGAGGTAAAACATTTTTGAATCAAAGACATTCAAATAAGTGGCAAGATAAACCTTATCATCAAGCCTTAAAAATTGGAAAAGTTTATGCATGGCTTTTTGAAATCTTGTATTAAATTTAGTAACATCCTCATTTTGATGTTTCTTGATTTTATTGAAATCATTTAACATATAACCTTCATTTGTCTTATCACCATATTGTTCCTTAAAACAACTCTCTAACTCATCCATAGACCGTATAGAGCCAAAAGACAAACCCCTAAACTAGTCCCTAGCACCTTCAACTAGAGATTGCACAAATAGCTTCATTAATACATCCTCATGCATGATCTCATAGTCATCCATCATATCAATAAAAATTTTCAAATGTTCTTCACAAGTAATAACATTATTCCTAGCAAACTTGGGAAGTTTATCTCTAATTTCATTTGGAACTACATTTGGATAACTAGGAATATCAATGAAAGAAAAAAATTTGTACCTTTCTACATGAGTTGGTCTCCTTGGAAAAGGGTTGTCATTTTGAGAGCAGATGCCTTGGCATGTGATGTTATAGATTCCTCAGCACCAATAGGCCTAGACATTTTTCTGAGAATTTCCATCTTCTTCTTCTTCATTTTTAGAGCATCAGCCTCCAACTCGCCCTTCTCAAGCTCTTTAGATATGATTTATTTCTCCATTCTAGCCCTTTCTAGATTGGTATCCAACCTGGAAATTCAATCTAATGGAACCTTGGGATTCATAGGTTCATCTACTTGAACACTTGTCACCTTTTTCTTACCTTTATTCTTAGGTTCTTGAGTAGTAAAAATTGGATGGATGACAGGTTCATCTTCGGCTTGTTTGGGTTCTTCAACCTGATTCATCACCTCCAACGTTAGCAATTTCCACTTCTTTTTCTCAAGAAAACTTTGGTCATGTGTGATCTTATCTTCCTTTTCTTTTTTTTCTTCTTTTTATGATGGCAATTTTATCATGGATTCTCCTATCCAATTTAGAAATATCTTCTACCACACTATCAGAACCAGGGAGAGTAGTATCATATTCTACAATCTCCTTCTAACTAGGAGAATGATAATCTTCATAAGCACCCAATCCCAAATCAAAAGCTTCTTCATACTCTGATTCATTTCCTTCATGACTATGCTAGATTGATTCTTCTATTCTTGTGTTCTCCACTTGTCTCTCATTTTGAGGGACATTTCTATTTTTCTTTAATTTCATTGGATGATTAGACTTAGAGATAGTTGGAAACTCATCCTCCATCTTATCTTCAGGAAGTCTCTTCACCCAAGCTCTAGTGTTCCTATGACTCATGTGAATAAAGTGTGTATAAAATGAAATATGTTACTCAGCACTACTATATAGAATTCTCAGAGTGACCACCCAACAAGTTGGAAAAATACAACACTTACCAAAATGAATATGGAAGAAAAGACACTCATAGGACAAAGGATAACAATAGGTTAACTCTATACTTCCAATGGTTAACTTACTAGTCAGTTAGGATACTATACTACACTTTGTCCCCAACATAGTCACCATTTTTTGGTGTTTGAAAATGTTTATGCTACTTACAACTACCAATATGCCTTGATACTGATGTTAGGAGTGGTTAGCTCCAAGTATGAAAGCTCTATAAGACAAATGGACCAACTATAGGAACAAGACTGCCCTCTACACTTTTGGATCTATTAAACCAAGGCGGGTGCACCTAATCTAGATTGATATAAATTTCACAACTCTTTACTAACTCTAGATTTAAACAACAGATCTATGATAATAAAGTTCTAAATGCTAACCATACATTCATTGACTCTTAATTAACATATGGGAAAACAAAAAAAAAAAATAATAATAATAGGGACTTGAATATGGTTTTGATGTTTAAAAGGGAGAACATAACCAAACTCTATCAGACATGCGTGAACAAAGAGTAAACTAGCTCTTGATTAGTGCCTTATCTATTGGGGAGTCCTTCAATGAAAATACTAAAACAAAAGACAACCTATTGAAAAAGACTCATAGACATAAACACAAATATCTTAGATCATACACTTACTTATAAGATCCTTATGTAATTACACCAAATGAATCTATGTCATGTCCAAATTTTATTTAATCTGATCTTAAATCAGAACTATGAAATAAAACATATACATAGATAACTCTATGTAATGGATTAGAAAATACAAAACTCATACAATGTACACGAAGGAGAGACTTGAAACTAAGATAACTATATTAAGTATAATGAGTCAAAAAATTGTAACAATATGACCAAATGATTACTCTATTCAATAACTTGTAAAAGATCAAAGAACTATCTATCTTATCATGAATTACAGTAACCACCCTAATTATAGTAACCACCCTAATTTGGTGCATGTCTAGTATGTTTTCTTGTTCTTCAATGGGTTTCTCCCCATAGGGTACATCATCCACTTCACCCCATTTTAGGGTCACCATTGTGAATGCCTTGGTTAGGAGTATTTGTGTGGGTTAGTGTATTTGTAATTGATGTTTTGTTTGAGTGTTTGTAACCAACCTATATTTGGTTCCCCAAGCTTGGGGGTGGCCTCCTAGAGGCATAGGATGGGAGGTGAGCTTCCCATGGTCTTCTTGTCAAAGTTTTAATTGCATATTTCTTCCATGCTTCTTGGAGCTCTCTTGCAGTTGAAGCTTGAAGACCTAGAGAATTGATATGTTAAGGCTTTAATAGATGTCTTTGTAAAAATCCTAAGAGGCTAGTGTTTCAAAACATATTGATAAGAGTGTAATATTGATTTAGCCATGTGGATGGAAAGATTTTAGCTCTATGTCGGTTTACAAAGGAAGGTTGTAGATTATGAAATCCTAGATTTAAAGTATAATGTTTTTAATGTAAATGAAGTTCCTTATGATGTATGAAGAAAATAAAAAAAAAGTTGAGGAAAGGAAATATATGTACTTTTGCCTAAGAAAATGAATTAGTAAATTTCCTTCCATTGCAATGTCAATAAAATATGTATGTTAGAGCTATATTTCCCTTTGTGAAAATCCTTCTAGAAAGAATCAAATACTCTATGCTATTTATCTTATATGTAGAATATATTCCAAAGAATAGTTAGATTTACAATGTATAATTTAAAAAGAAAGAAAGCACATTTACATTTTAAGTTATGTTTTTTTTTTTGTTATATCTCCAATGATGGTTATTGAAATGCATCTCTTAAAACATATTACATTTCAATGCATCTCCTTGTACAATTTTAAACAAAATATGGAAATGTAGCCTTTACTCTTGATAATGGTTTTTGCATTTGAATGTACATCTAGACCTATGAGGAAAGTTGAACCTTACTAAATACTTGTGCAAAGCTTTAAAGCAAATCAATAATTATGACTCATTTAGTTTTGATTATTTTCTTTTTATTCTTTGAATTTATAGTGCATAGAGGAAAAATCTCACAAGTATTATTTTCCCTCCCTAACCATGTTTGTTTTCATATTTGGAAAATGCAGATATATGTGAATATATTTTTCAC
>MU226835.1:3898771-3909207 GCA_018584345.1 Thuja plicata | reverse complement strand
AGAATGATATATATATATATATATATATATATAAACTTATTTTAATATTTAAAAAAAAAAAAATTAAAAAATTAAAAAAAAAATGTAAAAATTGGGGGAGGAGGCCGCGACCCCTGTCCTCCCCGCTCTCCCTTTTAAGGGAGGCGGTGGAGGGGAAGGGGCCTGGCCCCCTCCAGTGCTAGGTGTCAGCTCTGCTGGCCATAGCCGTGGCCCTTGCGGTCGCAGACTATGGTGCGGTCAGAGGCCACGCGGCTAGCCCGCCACAACAACAAAAAAAGAAACGCAGGGCAGGGGGCGCGGTGGAAAAATTTGCCACCCCCATAAACTTTCTTTTAACAAAAAAAAAGGATTTTTTTTATATCCTCTGGTTCGGCCGCCATTAATAAAACCTGTACAAAATATATAAATATACATATATATATTTGAATGTGTATATACTATAAGTGTGTATATATATATATTCAAATGTATATATGTATTGATCTTCTTCCATGGCTGCCATACTTGCAAACAAAAAAAAAGGGAAAAATGGATCCTAGGGTTAGAAGAGGAAAGGAGAAGAAATTTTGGAGAAGAGAGATAAAGAAATGATTATTTTTTTCACTCCATATTTGGACCCTAACCCTAATTTTGAATTAGGGTTAGGGCATGCAAAATATGAGATGGAAAAGAAAAAAATGAAATTTTAAACTTCTTCTAAAGAAAGATCTTTTTTTGGGAAACTATTCTTTTTTTTTTTTCTAAAATGGTAATGTCATTGTGATTTTTATAAATTGTTTTTCTAAAAAGTTGGATAGGATGTTTTAGAAAGTTCTTTTTTTATGAAGTTAATATTTTATTATTTTAATAAGTGTAAAATCTATAGGAATCTAAAATAGTGGTACTTTATTATTTTTCTTATAATAATTAAGACTATAATATATTCTAACAGATTATAGTAGAATCTAATCTTGGAGTAAGGATATAATAAACTAGGTTAATTATAATTAGAAATTTGAAACTTGTAATGTTGACCTTTAATTAATTGACTCAGAATATAATTATTACAAATATATAGTTATTTTTATTAATGGGGTTTTATAAGTTGAGACCATTTTTTTTTAATTTGAATATTAGAGGTAATAATGTTTTTGAAAACAATAGTGAATTTCATCGTTAGCATTTCGTAAGTTTAAATTTAACAAAAAAAATGTGATCGCATCTTAGATTGGACTTTATCCTCGAATTATAATGTATTCAACATTCAAGACTTGAAAATAGTTAATTAAATTTAATACACAAATTGATTTTTAATTAAGTCATCAATTAAATAGTCTAAGAGGATAAATGCTATTCCGATAAGGTTATTTTTATGGGACCAATATATGTGGCCAGTATATTGGCCATCGTAAAAATAGCGTTATTGTAATCCTTTAGTAAACTAGTCATCATTAATAATTTTGGGGATTAATGAGTAATTAAACATTAGTAAATCTAATAAAGGGTTAGGTTTAGTATTTCTTCTGAAACATTATTAGCCTTTAATGGAATGGCGTATATTAACCCACCTGAAGAACATATTCAACCTAGACTCAAATTAATGTTTTAGGATCGAGGGATGTTGTCTTAAGGACATGATTCCCCTCGACCCTGTGAAAGTTATCAATGCTATGCAACCTAGGACTCTTTCAGATAGTTGCAAGATTAAAATTTTATACTTAGGAAACCCTAACTGTAGCCCTTAAAATCTCTTACACCTTTCAAAAAAAAAAAAATGTTACGTTTTTGGGTGCAAAATTTTTAGGCATGACAAATTGTACATTTGTGATAAAGCATAAGAGTGGAGTATATAATTGAGTTGTTGATGCATTGAGTAGAAGAAGATATTTCTTGACTGAAATGAGAATTAAGGTTCTTAGTTTTGATGATATGAAGAATTTGTATAAAACTAACCATGATTTTTCTGAGCAGTGGAGAATGTGTAAATCACCTATTTCAGAGAAACTGAGTAGATTTGAAGATTATTTCATTCAAGAGGATATGTTGTTCAAAGTTATTTAGTTATGTATACCAAGAGGATCAATGAGAATCAATTTTATAAGGAAAATCATAGTAGTGGTTTGGCTAGACATTTTGGCATTGACAAGACATTGAGTTTACTTAAGGAAAGGTATTTTTGGCCTCATCTGCATAAAGATGTTCATTAATTTATAATGAGTTGTAGAGTTTGTCAAGTTGCAAAAGGAGTAAGTCAGAATACTAGTTTGTATACACCAATTTCTATTCCTGAGAAAGCTTGGAGTGATATCAACATGGATTTTGTTCTTGGCTTACCGAGGACAGTAAGAGGTAATGACTCCATATTTATTGTTGTAGACAGATTTTCCAAGGTGACACATTTCTTCCCATGTAGAAAAACATTAGATGTAGTGCATATAGAAGATCTTTTCTTCAAAGAGATTTTCAGATTGCATGGACTATCAAGGAGTATCATCTCTGACTTAGACAATAAGTTTGTTGGCTATTTTGGGAAGACTCTTTGGAAGAAGCTAGACACTAATTTGAATTATAGTTCTACATTTAATCCATAGAATTATGGACAAACATATGTTGTAAATAAGAGTTTGGCTTTTTTTTTTATATTCTTAGTTGGATATAAACCAAGTAATTTGGATTTGATGTTAGCACAAGTAGAGTTTGTATATAATAATTTAGTAAATATGAGTACTAGAAAGAAACCCTTTCAAATTGTTACTGCAATACAACCGAGAGGCATATCAGACTTGAGAGATATTGCTAGAGAAGAGAAGAAAAGTGCTAAAGGAGAAGAATTTTTTGAGTTTATGAAGTCATTGCATGAAGGAGTGAAACATAAGTTAGAACAAAGTAATCAGAAATAGAGGGATAGTGCAGATAAATCAAGAAGACATAAAGAATTTGAATTTGCCAATGAAGTGATGGTTCATTTGAAGAAAGATAGATTTCATGTTGGAACATATGGTAAATTGAAGATGAAGAAGTTTGGTCCTTGCAAGATATTAAGGAAGTTTGACGGTTAAAATACTTATGAAGTAGATTTACCTGAGGACATGGATATATCACCTATATTCAATATTTTAGATTTTTATGAGTATCATGAACCTGATGAAGAAGTGACAGTCCTGAGTGATTATCCTAAGAAACAAATAGAATAAGATTTTGGAGTAGAGAATTGGCATAAGCATAAGTGAAAAGGATTAAATGGAATACTTAGTAAAGGGGAAGAATAGACTAGTTGAAGATTCTACTTGTATTTCTCAATCTGTGTTTGATTCAATTCAGGTCATACCTAACTCATGATTCAAAGAATCATTTTCTTAACCCTAGGTGTCTAATGCAGGAGCATCTTGGGTTCGTGACAATCAAGTGTCAACCAAAAAAATGTTATTTGTTGATAAGTGGGTTGTTGGAGATGCTCGGTAAACTCCTTAGTAACTTCTTTAGTGTGCTCAATTGAATTTTTTGTTGTTGCTTCACTAACCACACTTGGTTACTATTTTTGGTGTGGCTTTATTGACCTGTCTTGGTGTGCTGGATGGTTCTCTATTTCATGTCTCACCGAGTGGGTTTTCTTTGTTGGTTCTTTCCAGCCGACATCTGATTTTAATTTTTGTTACATAGTTAATGTTGGATCTATCTTTGGGGAATGGGTGGACATATTTTGGGGTCATTGCTCTTTTCTATGTTAGATCTTTAAGGCCAACCTTTTTTGGTGGTTTTTTTATAAATATAGTATTATGTTCTTAGTTTAGGGAAGCATCAAGAGTAGTTAGAAATAATATTATGTTGGTAATAGCTTGGAGGTCTATGGTTTCTAGATCTTGCATGTATGAAGATTGTTCTATAATAGATTTCTATTTATATTGGCCATAATCGGGAAGGCCTTACAGCTCAACATGTATGAAGTTTGATGAAGTAAATAATAAAATCTCAAGCCCCTTCCTTCTCTGTATTGTAAGCTTCTATGGTTTTTTTTTAACAATTTGGTTTAGTGCTTGGGAGTGTCATTATTCTAGAGCATTATACCTCCCTGCACTAGTTGATAAGGCTAGTGATGCATTTTTTTCAGTGAGACACATATATTAGCTAGTGAGGCATCTTTTTTAGTGAGGCAACACAACCAATGAGGCATTCAAGTAAACAACATTTTTCAGATAAGTGAGTGAGGCAATTTAGAGTGGTTTTATTCCCCAAGAGGGTTTTCACTTAGGAAATATTGTGTGATGAGTTTATGTGTTGTTTTGTCTCTATGATTCACTTATTTGTGTTATGTTATTTAGGTTTATAATTTCTCTATTATGAACAGTGTTTTCATATAACTCTTGAATTCCTTAGATGTTTGATAAAAAATATTCTTTATGTTTCTAGTTGCTCATTTGATCTGCCTACATAATGTGTCAATGTTTTTGAATTGATGTTTCTAGTTAGTTTCATTATGATTAATTATGGTAAAAAGGTCTTTACATCTTCAGAGTTGTTTTTAAGTTTCTTTGAAGTCTATAATTTTAATTGAAATTGTTATACCATTGATTCACCCTCTCCCCCTCAATGGTATTGTACTCCAACAAGCCTCTGGTACCTTGTCATTTATATATATATGTAGTCCTTTTTGTTATTACATGTTGTATCCCCTTAAGTATCTCTTCGTGTTCCTTGTTATATCCCTTCGATATACTTTATGTTATGCTTTGGTTTTCGTTGCATTTTCATGTTTTTTGTTATAGCCTGGTTGATTTTATTGTGTGGTGAGGAATATTGTGTCTATCTCCTAGCTTAGAGGGAGTGGACCTCAGGGGTTCCACATGGTTGGGTGAAAATATTTTTCCATGAAGGTTTGTTGTCTAGTTCGTGGCCTATTGGATGGTTTCTAGATATTCATTGTACCTTAAATTTATTTTTATGATGGATGATCATTATTGTATCTTGTATTATGTGATGTAATATAGATTCTAGCACTACTAATATGTACTCATGTAAATGATTATAATTGAACTGAAAACATGTGTTGATGATTCATTGTGATGTAGTATTTAGAGTTTGTAGTTCAAATGTGTATTTGACTTTTATCATGTTATGTCTTAGTTACATATGGATTTATGGATTAATTAAATGAATAGAATTAGAACTATTAATTAAATTTTTTATTTTATGGTTTAATTGTTTAATTTTCTATGTGTTTCTTAGTAGTGGCCTCAGGGAACCTAAGATGAAATGGTTTACATTTAACACTTATACATATTAGTTGTTATCATGTTGCATCAATATGTTGTTGTAATAATTAATGTTATTAAGAAAAACAAATTAGGATATTTTCTTAAGTAAATTGTTGTTGTCCTCTTGGTTTCCTTGTTAGAATGAATTTAGAATAACTGAGAGGGGAGGGTTGAACCAGTTATCCTCAGGTCTAGATGTATCGAATAAAATTTATTTTACTTAAGATCTACTCGGCAACAGTAGCATATGTCAACAACTTAATCATGTAGTTTACTGTCTAATTTAATTAGCTTGTAGAAAAATAATAGTAAAACAAACCATAAGCATTCACACAAGTTGACACAAGTATTTAACGTGGAAACCCAATATGATAAAAAACACCAGTAACATGATACCAAGTTTCACTCTTCTGAAGTGATCTCTGTGAGGAGCCAACCTTGTTAAAGGTTACAATAACACACTATTAGGTGTGACCTAGTTAAAAGATTTAATCATCCTATCAGGAGTGGCCTTATTAGAGGACTTAGAACATTCCACCTGAATGTCACCTTGTTAGAGGAATATTTATATAAATGACTATTAGGTCAACCTTTTTAAAGGATTTTAACTAATACAATGGTTAGAAAGTAATCAGCAATTGTGATCTCATACATACAACTTACTTTTCAAATTCAGATCCAATTACAACTTTGATGCTAACTTACTGGATGGCCTACATTGTCATTTCAATCTTCTGACCTGCTTGGAAATCCGTCAAGCAATCACACATGCAACTCTCTGTTTCTATATTCAGCCTTCTCTACTAGATCATGCCAAATAGTAAATCAACTATGAAATCCTCTTGCATATACACATCCACTTTCACACATCATTTATAACCCCTTGAGGTTATCATATACCTCTCTATCTAGGTCAGATAAATCTTTGCCTCTTAATCAAGATCCTAGATCTTAAGTTAGGTCAGATCTAGCAGATCATCCCATCATTTCATTACATTTACTTCTCCAAAGTAGTCTCTAATTAAATCTTGAAACCATACATTAATTACGGTTACCCATACATTAAATGACATGGATCAATCTTTAATTAACTTTACATATCCCAATAAAATTAACTAAGTCGGCCAGAGATCTCAAATCTCATCATTAATCCAAATAATGTAAGTCAGCCAACATCACTATTTTCACTCGGCAATTTCACTGGTTCTCAGCACTGAACAAACTTTCTCATCATCCAACATCACTATTTTCACTCGACAATTTCACTGGTTCTCAGCACTGAACAAACTTTCTCATCACAAACAAATTTTCTCGGCACAAACAACTTTTCTCAGCATAAGCAAATTTGCTTGGCACAAGCCAAACTTGCTCGGCACAAAACAGCCAGAAAAATTGTCTTTGAAAGATAAACAACTAATTACTTTTCCAGATTGCCAACTGATCAAGTACCCTTTTATTTTCCTTAACTCAACCATTCACTTGGTCTTCTTGTTAAATCTTCTTCATCAACAATAGATATGGTACTCAAACAGATAATAATAGTCTCACCAGTTAAGGTTTGACATCAATGACAAAATAAAAGTTGCTTGCATTGTCACTTTCCAACAATCTCCCTCTTTGGCATTGATGGAAAAACAAAACATTAAAACAATGATTTAACAAGCATAGTTACCATACAATCCAAAAAGTCACCTGTGTTCCTTGATATGAACAAATCTTCATTAATGTCTTTAGCTTCATTCTGATTCTCATCTGTTAAACATTTCTCCCTCTGTGTCTGTAATCACACTGTAATCATCTGTGTCTAATCATCTGTAGACTCCCATTTAGTAGATAATCACTTCATTATTTTCAATAGTAACTTCAGCCTCTATATAGATAATCTCTCCCTTTTTATACTTCTTCCTTTATGTAATCTCTCCCTCTAGGTAATCTTAACTTCTGCCTCTATATAGGTAATCTCTCCCTCTTTGGAAACAATGCCAAAGGCTTTGATATCTTTATCATGTAGATCTTCAGTATCATGCTGATCTTGTCATCTTGATTATGATTGATTTTCTTTTCTATCCTTGTCCAACTTCACAACTTTAGTTAGCATCCTAAAGTGTGACTTACTGTGCATCAATGTGTCAAGTATTTTGAATGTAATATTTACAACAGTACCATACAGAACTTAATTAGCCTCAGTTAGGGGAATCACCCCCATTTTACCTCACAGATACTCATGAGCATCCTTGGGTAGTTCCTTTGTGAATATGTTTGCTAATTGTTCTTTAGTGTTCACATAATCCAGTCTCACTTCATTATTCTGAACTAGCTCCCTCAAGTAATGATACTTGATAGCTATGTGCTTTGTCTTCGAGTGCATAATAGGGTTTCTAGAAATATTAATGACACTCGTGTTATCACAATATATGACAACTGGTTCAGTGATTTCTTCCTTCATACCTTTCAGTAGTATCTTCAACCACACAATGTTAGAATAGTTGACTGCTGCTACCACATACTCAGCTTCAGCTGTAGATTTTGAGGTGCAATTATGTTTCTTTCTTGTCCATGAGATCAATCTCTTACCTAAAAGAAATGCTCCACCAGTAGTACTTTTCCTGTCATCAACATTTCCTTCCCCAATACGAGTTATTGTAAACTCTGAGTTCAAACTTGTCTTTCTTCTTGTGGTATAGACCATAGTCATCAGTTCCTTTCAAATATCTTATAATGCTTTTTACTTCCATCATGTGAGTTTCCTTGGGGTTAGCAAAAAACCATGCAATGATTCCAATAGCTAAGGCAATGTCAGGTCTACTATGTACAACATACTGTAGTTTTCCAATTATTGATTTGTAGAGTGTTTGGTTCACTTCTTTTGTGTCATCATCTTTTGTCAGCTTCTATCCAATAGCCATGGGTGTACTTAATGGTTTGGACTCTTCCATTCCAAAAAATTTTAGTATCTCCTTGATATATTTAGATTGAGTGATATAGATACCATTCTTCATTTGATAAATTTGTAAGCCAAAAAAGAATTTTATCTCACCAAACATAGACATCTCAAATTCAGTTTGCATCTCTGTTGCAAATGTCTAGCATAACACATCTTGTCCACTAAATATGATGTCATCTACAAAAATTTCAGCTAATAGTGTACCTTTTCTTTTCTATGTCTTCAAGTACAGGTTGATGTTGTCATTGGTTCTTGCAAATCCAATCTTGATCAGATAATTGTGAAATCTCTCATACCATGCTCTTGGTGCTTTCTTTAGTCCATATAGAGCTTTGTGTAATATGCAAACCATATTCCTTTTGTTTGGGTCAACGAAACTATTAGCTTGCTCAATATACACTTCTTCTTCCAAGATACCATTGAGAAATGTAGACTTTAAATCCATCTGATAAACTTTGAATCCTTTAGAGGCTGCATATGCAAGTAAGGTTCTAACTCCTTCCAATCTTGCAACTAGGGTGAATGTTTCACCATACTCAATTCCTTCCTCCTGTGCATAACCCTTGCATACCAGTCTAGCTTTGTTTCTTGTCACATCTCCATGCTCATTCAATTTATTCCTAAATACCCACTTTGTACCAATTACATTTTTATCCTTTGGCCTAGGTACAAGTGTCCAAGTCTTGTTCTTCTCAATTTGTTCAATTTCCTCATTCATTTCCTGTATCCAATCTTCATTTTCTAAAGCATCTTTCACTGTTTTAGGCTCAAATTCACATAACAGACATGTTCCATCTCTCAACTTACTTTGTGTCATAACTGCAGAATCCTTCGATCCAATGATTTGATTAGGATTGTGGTGTCTCCTCACATATTTTGCTAGAGTAGGCTGAGGTCTTGCTTCAGATTCAATGTCTGTGTTCAGTTCTGGTTGATTCTGAGACTCGACATCTCCATCAGATAGCTCGGCATTCACTTGTTGTTGCTCGAAAACTCCACTCTGTGACTCGGCAGGTGCATGTTGTTACTCGATAGTAGCCTCAGGTAATGTATTAGAATCTTCCTCATCCAAATATATGAATGATCTGTAGCTTTCAGGCTCTTGTGTACTTTCAGATTCATTCCTTTATGCAAACTCATCAATTCTAACATTTTCACTTTCCACAAATTTGTTAGTATTAAAATTCAAAGATTTGTATGCTTTTCTTTTCATTGAATAACCAAGGAATATGCCTTCTTCACCTTTAGCGTCGAGTTTTCCATTTTTTTTGTCCTTCAGTATAAAACATTTGCTTCCAAATACTTTAAAGTACTTTACACTAGGTGCATAACCATAGTAGAGTTCATAAGGTGTAGCATTTGTACCTTTCTTGACTTGTACTCTATTTAAAGTATATACTACAATACTTACAGCTTCTTTCCAGTATTTTTGTGCAACATTCTTCTCCATCATTAGTATTCTTGCATAGTCCATGATTGATCTGTTCTTGCATTCAACAATACCATTTTTGGAGGTGTCCTGGGTGTAGACACCTGTCTCTTTATGCCTTGGTCATTGCAGAACCTGTTGAACTCATTAGAAATAAAATCTCCACCTATGTTAGATCTTAAGCATTTTAAAAATTTTCTTGTTTCCTTTTCAACTTTAGCTAAGTAGCATTTAAATAACTGGAATGCATCATATTTTTCTTTGAGAAACATTACAGTCATCATCCTTGAATAATCATCAACAAATAGAATAAAGTATCTAGCACCATAGTAGCTTCTTTCTCCAATGGGACCATAAAGATCAGTATGGACTAATTCTAGAATTTCCTCTAAAATATGTGTTTTACTCTTGAAACTAGACTTAGTCATCTTTCCTAGTTGACATTGTTTGCACATTGCATTCTCAGGTTTCTTTAACTTAGGTAGCCCTCTAACCTTTTTCAATTTACTTATGCTTACCAAGTTATCAAAGTTCACATGACACAACCTCTTATGCCATAGCCAAACATCATTGTACTATGCAAACAAACATGTTTCTTCAGATAAATCCAGATAAAACAAGTTACCTTTAGTCTGATCACCACTTCCAACTAGTTCTCTAGTAGAGTCATAGATCTTTGCTTTTCTGTGATGGAACTCAACTCTATAACCAGAAGTGTTCAGCTATGCAACACTCAGCAAATTGTAATTAAGATCATCAACCCAATACACATTATCACATCTGATTTTGTCAGTTAAGTTAATCAATCCTTTACCTTTGATAAGACATGGTG
>MU226835.1:3882917-3897028 GCA_018584345.1 Thuja plicata | reverse complement strand
AGAGGATTTATACAAATGACTGTTAGGTCAACCTTGTTAAAGGATTTTAACTGATACAATGGTTAGAAAGTAATCAATAGTTGTGATCTAATACATACAACTTACTTTGCAAATTCAGATCCAATTACAACTCTGAAGCTAACTTACTGGATGGCGTGCATTGTCATTTTAATCTTCTGATCTGCTTGGAAATTCGTCAAGCAATCACACATGTAACTCTCTGCTTCTATATTCAGCCTTCTCTGCTAGATCATGCCAAAAAATAAATAAACTATGCAATCCTCTTGCATACACACATCCACTTTCACACATCATGAATAACCCCTTGAGGTTATCATATACCTCTCTGTCTAGATCAGATAAATATTTTCCGCTTAATCAAGATCATAGATCTTAGGTTGGGTCAAATCCAACATATCATCCCATCATTTCATTACATTTACTTCTCCAAAGTAGTCTCTAATTAAATCTTGAAACCATGCATTAATTACAGTTAACCAGACATTAAATGACATGGATCAATCTTTAATTAACTTTACATATCCCAATAAAATTAACTAAGTCAGCCAGAGATCTCAAATCTCATCATTAATCCAAATACTGTAAGTCGGTTAACATCACCGTTTTCACTCAGCAATTTCACTAGTGCTCGGCACTGAACAAACTTGCTCGTCACAAACAACTTCACTCGGTACAAACAAATTTTCTCAGCATAAGCAACTTTGCTCGGCACAAGCCAAACTTGCTCGACACAAAATAGCCAGAAAAACTATCTTTGAAAGATAAACAACTAATTACTTTGCCAGAGTGCCAACTGATTAAGTACCCTTTTATTTTCCTTAACTCAACCATTCACTTGGTCTTCTTGTTAAATATTATTCATCAACAATAGATATGGTACTCAAATAGATAACAATAGTCTCACCAGTTAAGGTTTGACATCAATGACAAAATAACAATTGCTTGCATTGTCACTTTCCAACATTCCCTACCGGGGCATTACAGTTGGAGATACTTGAATGTATGTAGTGAAATTAGATCTCAAAGGAATATAGTTCTCCTTTCTAGAGTCACATTTACCTCATCACATTAATAGTATATTATTGTGAGATTTGCATGCAATGTCTTTCCCAAAAGTTTCTAGGGAAAATATAGTAACATATTTGTCACGCATATTCTAGTTTAAAAATTCTGTAAAATTAATTTATTGCACTTCTCTTCATATAGATTAATAGTGGAAAGTTATATCTAAGTTTCCTTTCATAAGGGATCATCTACACACCTCCATTAGATTAGGATTGACTTAGAAATTTTATTTTGGGAAATGTCAAGCATGATTATCCATTTTTGGGCGCTTACCTAATTACAAATTTAAATTTATGAATTTAAAATATTTTTTACACTCACATAAATCGTCCTATATTACTTTTGCATTAATGAATTTGACCTAGGATAAATAATGTGTTATTTAAGAGCAATATTAGTACTTGGGATGTGTTGTATGTAGAGATGATATTACTTGTCAATACCTAAATATGTCACTATTACACATCATTTTTAAAGGAAATCTTAGTCAAACCCAAAACAAATTTGACAGGTAGAAGGTATACATATTTTATTACTACTTCACTAGATGTAATGTTATCAATCTCCACAAATATATAATGAAATGGTCATCCAAACCTCCTTATATCTAATACTAAATTAAAATTTTGATTTTGATAATTATAACATTATTAATCTCTCACTATTATACCATTAGGCTTGATGATTCCAAATTTTATATTGAGAAGAAAAATAATTATCCATAATATTATTAATCTCTCACTATGATGTCATTAGACTTGGGGATTTTAAATTTTAAATTAATAAGAAAAATAACTATCCAAACCTCATAATATCTACATACTACATTAAAATCATATTTAATTTATCTAATCTCATAAATACCTTACTATTACACAATTAGATCTAGGAATTTAAGTGTTTAAAATTATACAATAAAATAATCATATAAACCTCACAATGTCTAAAGTTATTAATGCCTCATTTTACACAGTTAGAATCAAAGGTTTCAATGCAAAAAATTATATTAAAAAAGTACATTGAAGTTTAATATAATAAATTTAAATCTTATGAATACACCACTTTACACCATTAAAATCAGGGGTTTAAACATCTAAAATTATATGAAAAACTCACCTAAACTTTATAATTTATAAAACTTATTAAAATATAATTGAAATGAATTTTAATTTTATTTAGCCAATCAATAGTACACAATTCTTATGATAGATATTATTAAATTAGTTTCACTAGTCAAAAAAAATTATATAATACTTTATTATGGTTTTTTGTTAAAAAATAGTAACAAATCTAGGGTGTTGGCCCTTTACAAAAACATAGCTAAAGGGTTGTACACCTAGTCAAGATAGTAGGGGCCCAGAAATCCTAGAGAAACGAAAATCCTAAAACTAAATTACTTGTTGTATAGGGGGAAATCATGATAAATGCTAAGGTAGAGATCATTCACCAAATTCCTTTTTGTTTTTTTTGTGGATATGGGGCCTATACAATTGGAAAATAGACAAACCTGACCTCTGTGTATTCAAGTTTGATTAACACAACCCAAGATGAAGGGTGCAAATGGAAAACTTAGATGCAAAGGGAGGAGGATAAGATCTATTTCTGCTATTAAGGAATTAATGGATTTGACTAATTGATTAATGAAAAAGTATAGATCTGAAAAGTATCGAAAGATGACCGATGCAATGATAAATCTTAAGGTAATTGCAAGATTAAAAAAATATTTGTGCACCTTGAAATGAATTGGGAGGTTATATGCCTTGAAACTGTAATTTTCACTCACAGAGGTGTCGTAGACTAAAACTGTTCTGGATCTGAAATTTAACTACACCCCTCTATTTTTTATTGTGTACTTTTTGATTTTGATCTTTGAGATAATCCAAAAAATGCCCAAATCTATTTCTGCAAATTCTGAAACCTTTTCCTACACACATAAAAAGGGAAACTATTTATGGAAAGGAGCTTGCCTTGGTCAAGCCCTGATTTAGGAATTAACATTGAAATTGATATGTAAATGCAAATCTAAAAGGGAAAGGAAGGTAAATTTTTTATTCACCTTGTGTAAAACCCACTTGAATAGATGTAGAAATCACACAAATTCATGAACATGCTTTTATTTGAACTTGGAATGGAGATGTAGGAAGATGAAGGTTGTCCGAGAACCAATTTATGAGATCCATAATCACTATATCTATCTCTAGATTCAATTTATGAAAATAGAATGAACCTCCTCATGCCACTTGAGAATCTCTCTACTTAACCCTCATACCCAAGAGAAATTTTGAATCAAAGGAGGGAGATTGACTTTCTTGAAAGGATCTATGAAGAATACTTGGAGACCTTGGATAGATTGTCTTGCCTTCACCACTTGAATGCTTCAATGCTTGAATGATTATTCTTGCATAATTTTTTTCCTTAGTGTATGTATTTATGTTACAAAATGATTGGATAGAGAATCCTTTTATGCTTATTTTGATATTCTAATGTGGGAAGTCTGACACAGAAAAGAAATGGGAAAGACATAGGAAGAAGGGTCCCGACGTTGGGCTCCAAACCAAATCAAGAAAAACCCATAGGGGGTGAAGTCAAAGTTTGACCTCACCCTTGGGGGTGTAGTTGAGATTCGACTATACCAATAGGTAAAAATTATTAGGAAAGGGTGGAGACCCATTGGTATATGTGAAAAGGAGTCAATAAAAAAAGGACAAACAAGCATAATCGATAGTCAAATCTTGAAATCATCAAAATGGGGTCAATAGGTCCTAAAATACATCCAGCTATGGGTGCTAATTATTTAGGATGATACATTTAGCCCCCACTTTTGTGGGATTATGAGACAAACTCATGCTCATAATAAATTAGATATCATGCAAAGGCATGATCTCATCAAGTTTAGGTATAAGAAAACATCAAGCCCCAAGTGAAATAAGTAGATCTGATGCAAAGGCATGATATCATAAAGGTTAGGTATAAGAAAACATCAAGCCCCCAAGTGAAATAAGTTCTTATTGAATCTATAACCAAGGAGACCCATTGGAAGATCCAAGGAAGACAAAAGGAGAAGGGAAATTGAAAGATAATTCCACCTTCACAAGGCATGCACACAGATTGGTTTGAAAGAGAGATCACGTATGTGGAAAAGCATTTTCTTCCACATGGATCGAAAGGAAAGATTAGGCATGTGGAAAAGAATTGTCTTCCACATGGATCAAAAGGAAATATAAGGTATGTGTAAAAGAATTGTCTTCCACATGGATCAAAAAGGAAAGATCAGGCATGTGGAAAAGCATTGTCTTCCACATGGATCAAAATGAAAGATCAGGCATGTGGAAAAGCATTGTCTTCCACATAGATCAAAAAGGAAAGTTTGAGCATGTGGAAAAGTAGTGTCTTCCACTTGGATCAAAAAATAAAATCTAACATCGAATAACTATGAGTGTGTGCAAAGTGAGAGGAGTGTATGCCCCCACATTAAATCAATTGTAAGCACCTGAACAGGTGAAATATATTTAATGGAGTATACATGCATTCACCAGAGATTTTTCCACTGTGAAATACCCCTAAGTAGGAACAAATTAACTAAAATAATCACATGACAAAGAGAGATAATGGAAGGGATCTACTACCTCTGGGGTGAGTATGATCACATGATAATATGTATATGTATATTATTTCAAAATGAACTATAATCATTCCAAAAAGGTAGAAAAACTACAAGAACAATGGAAGAATGACACATAAGAGTCACAAAGAAGAGTATTTTTGGGCAGCTTTGTGGAGACCCCAAAAAGAGAAAGGTTTCTACCACCTTTCATCATCAACAATAAGACAAAACATAGGTACATTGACAATTAATCACACATGTACAACATAACATGAAATGATATGTAGAAGAAGAGAGTTACACATAGAGGAATGTTTACGACATTGGGATTCCTTTATCTCCTTAAACCAACAGAGAAGAAAGGGTCATTTAACGAAATATAAACAAAACAGAAAGAAGGAAACACAATACTACAAAAATTCAAACATATAAAAGGAATTCACTATGTTAGAGGAGCTATTCAAGCGTATCCCCTTCCCCACTAACCTGGTTTGTAATTTTTTAGGAAGGTGGGAAACTTGCAAGAGGAGAAACATCAAGCATGAAAGATGGAACAATGGAAATTTCCAAAGAAATACCATGTTGTAAAAATAGTTTGTTGTGTTTGTTACTAGGATTGATGGATAATTTTTGTCAAAAAATGTCAGGCAAATCATGATCAATATATATAATATCACAATCATCATAATCAATAGAATCATGTGTATCATTGTTAGGCATACAAATTCCATCATCAAGAGTATCGTCTTCATTTAAATTAATTGTAATTGTTATCCATAATTTCCTATTATATACTCTCTTTTTTCTTACAAGTGGAGTACATGTAGCTCCCACAAGGGTTGAGCCCAACTTGTATGAGATTTTTCCATGATTCTAAGATCCTTTTCTTGTTTTTGCAATGTTCCTAGGCCTGTTATGAAACCCTTGTGTAATTTTAAGATAAAAACCCTAAGTGCAAAATCCTTAACCCTAATTCTTTTTGGCTCAATATAATTTCAAGTTACCTTTTCAGTGCCACTTACAGTATTATTAGCCCATCTACCTTTTTATATTTTATGTCTTGTCTCCTAATCTCACAATCAAGAGGGAATATTCCAAATAATCTAAAGACTTGGCATGGTAGGCTATATCCTAATCTCATAAGAGAAAGGGAATATGCTTTTTGATCTAGCGATTTTACGAAGGTATGTTATGTTCTTAGTGGGCCCAGTATTTTCTCTTTATCTCCTAATCACGTAATGAAGTATTTAAGTCTTAGGAAATATGGAGATCAAGCGCAAATAGTTGATGCAGATCAGATCAGAGGGTTGTCACTGAGTATTAGAATGGAACTATAGTTAAGACTTTCACTAGGAGAATCCAAGATTGCTTTATCTCTGAATCTCAGAATGGAACCTTAGTCATGTTGAGTCTTGTTAAGTATTTTATTTGGGGATTGGGATGTGTTCCTTTATCCTTAGATCTCATAATAAACCAGAGTCAAGACAAACATTGGGAGATTCAGAGATAGACTTGCACTTGCTGGATCTCTAGAATAAATAAGAGTTAATACTTGCACTTGGTAATTCAGAGATAAGATTTACCTTTGAATCTTGAGATACAACTTGAGTCAATCCAAGACTTATGAGATTCAGTGAGGATCTTTGATTAAGATGCAGATCAAAGGATGTTGCTCAATCTCAGAATAAACTAAGGTTCAAGACAAGTATTTGGAGATTCAGAGATAACTTGTATCTTTGAATCTCGTGATCAGACCAAGGTTAAGCCGAGTATCTAGAGACCTGGAGATATAAAGGATTTATGTGCCCCAGGTTAATGACTAGGTTAAAGAAAAGATTTAGATGTAATTATGATCGCACAATCCTCACTTTTCCTCCATGTAGAGATCAAAAAATAGGGATCCATTAAGGAATTGAACCACAAAAACATGTTTCCCCACTGGCTAAGTGGGACCTATGGTTGCAATAACAAGGCTTAAGGTTAATGCCTAGTTTAGCTAGTGTTCATCATGCAGTCGATTCATTTCCTTAAAATTAAATGTGCTCAATAGATAATGTCTAAGGAATTACACCTCCACTCCACATAGCAGTTTGAGATCTTGAGCTTGTGAGTAACTTAAAGAGGATCGACCATCATGTTTTAAAGATGGTTGAGATTCAAGCTTGCATTGGTGATGCTTTTTTCCATTCCGCCTGTGACCATTACAATCAAAATATTCAAATATTCAAATATTTTATTAGGGTTCTCATGGCGGTGACTTGATTTTTCAAGTGTAGACAAGGTAGATGGATCAAGCATATTTTCTGGTTGAAGTTATGGTGATGAGAGATATCTCCAAGACATCTTTGATCATCTAGGATATTTTCCAAGCTGCATTAATGAATAAACTTGACCATTTTAGTGTTTCTAATTTTTTTCAAGAATATCTTTTGTAACCCTAAGTTTTTCTAATTTGATCCACATTGATTGTGGATCAACTCCTGAGCCTTGGTGGTTGAGGAGTTTCTATATAAGTACATTTTATAATTTTTTGTAAATAGTTTTCTGGGCTTATGTAATACTTTTTGTGAAATTTTTCCTGTCATCAAGTTTTCATATGTTTGTAATTCTCAAAGGAGGTTCAGATTTTGCAAGGATTTTAGTGAAATTTTTCCTATTGTCAAGATTTCATGTCTCTAATTCTCTTTGAAGTATAATACAGTGGCTGAGTTGTTGGAGAAATCTTTGAGTTACCTGAGTCCTCTTTGTTTCTACATTTTTGTGTACTATTGTGAATAATTGATAAAGATAATCTTATGAATTTTTTTCATTCTTTGTTATCTTGTCTCATTTTTGTACCTAAATGCTGGAGTGAATATTTTCTTGTAGGTCATAATTTGTGTATGTCTTCTTGAAATATAATTTTGTGAAATCTTTTCTTTCCTTGAATAGTTTCCATATCAGACCTCTCTATGAAACACTTTTGAAAGTTGTCCTTGTTTTAATTCAGGGGTTTCATGCTAAGTCTTATCCATTTCTATTATGATTCATCTCATATCCAGTGTATCACCTATTATATTAAGTTCTTTATTTATTATCTTTCAATTTTGTTCTATCCCTTTTCCTCCCAAGTTTTATTTTCAAGTTTCAAGAGAAAAAAGGTGATTATCCAAGAGGAACCGACCTAGAATTCGGAGGTTTCACTTCAAGTTTAGCAAGGTCCCACAACTTGGAAGTGATTCCCATGTTATACCAGATCACTAGACTATTGAGTTTAGTAGGGTGCAAATTTTTTGTATAAGAGTAATAGAATCTAAGATACGGATTGAATTATCATGTTTGCACATTTTTTCTCATTTTCCAATTTACTTCATCCTTGGGCTCAAGCATGGGTTGGGAAAGAGGAAGGACAAAATTAGAGTTTTTTTTAGGAGAAGCAATGTTTTAAGAGTAATGTTGGTGGGATTTAGAAAAAAAATTACAATGGAGGTCACGAGCATGATGGTTATGCAAATTTTTACTTGAAAGATATTGAGGTTTACGAACAATGACCACAGGGACCTTTTTTCATTAAGAGGAAGATCTGAAGGATCCACACTAGGCTGATGTATAGGATGTATGCAAGAAAGAGGAGGTATAGAAGGTATAGGAAGAATTCCATGAGAAGAGGATGGAAGAACCTTAGGCTTTTGAAGTTCACACATCTTCTGGATTTTATATTTTTTATATCAACAGAAAAATTTATCAGGATAAGGTTGAGTTGGTTGAGGTATGGAAGGCCAAAAGAAATCCAAGTCAAGTGAATCTCTCAGGACTAACATTTTGTAAAGGCTATGGTTAACTATCATAATTTCTCCATTATGAGGGAATTTAATGCATTTATGAATAGGAGATACCACACCTCTCATGGATGTATGCCAAGGAAGGCCAAGTTTGAATTGAAATTGATCCAAGGTTTGGATAATAGTAAAGGTAACATCTAAGGCTTTACTACCAGCTTTAATAGGAAAGGATATGGAACCATGAGAAGGATAAAGAAAACCATTTCATGTTTGAATCATCATAGGGGAGTCATCATAAAAATAACGCGACAATTTCTATTAAAAATATGTTCTTCACTTATCACATTCACCATGAAATTAGGATCAATGAAGACACCAAGGGAAGGAATACCATTGATCTTTGGAACTATGTATAAAGGACCATCAGGAGCATTGATTGTTTTAGCAAGATCAAAGGTAATGCAACGATCAAGGAGTGATTTGGATTGGACTTGTTCAATAATACTGATACCATCACTGAGATCATTAGTTTCCATATGATACCTAATGGGTTGAGAAGATGATGAAGGTTTGGTTGACTCAATAATATTGGTGGTATGAGATGGAAAATGATTAGTATAAATTTGCAAATTTTGTTTGGGAGGTGCTACAAATTTTTTTCCTTGATCATTGATACCTTCAATAGATATAGAATTGGAATCATGAAGGTGTTTTATCTCATATTTCAGATGGAAACATTTTTCAGTATCATGTCCAGGTTGACGATGGTATTGGAAAAAGGTTTTTTTTTCAAAGAAATTTGGAAAAGGTTTGGATGGATCAATTAGTTTGATAGGAGGAATTGTCAAAATTTTAGTAATTACAGTCAGAGCATTACAAATAGAAGTGAATTTTTTGTTAAAATTTCTGTAAAAACTTTCCCATCCATGAAATTATCTTACCTCACTCACATTCTCTACAACAAGGGTCATTTAAAGAAATATAAATAGAACAAAGATAAGGTAACACAAAACAACAAACATGCAAACACATAAAAGGAATTCACTACGTAAGAGGAGCTAGTCAAGTGTATCCCCCCCCTCCCCAGCTTGGTATGTAATGTTTTGGGAAGGTGGGAAACTTAAAAGAGGAGAAACATCAAGCACGAAAGATGGAAAAATGGATAGCTCCAAACAAGGACCATATTGTAAAGATAGGTCATTGTGTTTGTTACTAGGATTGATGGACAATTATTCTGAAAACATGTTAGGAAAATCATGATCAATATATATAATCTCATGATTATCCAAATCAATAGCATCATGTGTATCATTGTTAGGCATACAAATTTCATCATCAAGAGTATCTTCTTCATTTAAATTCATTGTAATAGAATCTAAGATATGGATTAAATTATCATATTTGTACATTTTTCTCATTTTCAAATTTACTTCATCCTTGGGCTCAAGCATGGGTTGGGAAGATGATGAAGGCTTGGTTGAATGAATAATGTTAGTGGTAAGAGATGGAAACTGATTATTATAAATTTACAAATTTTGTTTGGGAGGTGCTACAGATTTGTTTCCTTGATCATTAACACCTTCAACAGATATAGAATTGGAACCACTAAGGTCTTTTATCTCATATTTCAGATGGAAAAATTTTCTAGTATCATGTCCAAGTTGACGATGGTATTGGAAAAATGCTTTTTGTTTAAAGGACTTTGGAAAAGGTTTTGAAGGACCAATTGGTTTGATAGGAGGAAGTGTTAACATTTTAGTATTAATCAACTTCAACATCACATTATGAAAAGATTTAGAAATTTGTGTAAAATTATGAGATGGTTTAAGGTAAGATGAAAAAGGAGCCACAACTTTGGATGTTTCTACCATCTATTTGTCAACATTGTTGGATGTGTTGATTTTTATGAAGTTCTTTTGTTTCTGAGATTTTTTGAAATTTTTTGAGTCGACATCACTCTTATCAATAGGAGCCATTGGAGTGTCACTCGCAAATTGGATCACTTGAATTTGATAATTATGAAGCACTGCACAAAGTTGAGTAAAGGAAGAGAATTTAGAAAGAAAAATCTTATCTATAATGTCATTTGCAAATTAGAGATAAAAATGTGTTGAACATCATAATGAGACATAGGATAAGAAATATGAGTATGCAAATGCTTAAATTTGATAAAATCAATCACTTTTATTTAACGCCTTGTTTACAATGCATTAAATCAGTTAAGGAGATTTGAGGACCAATGTTGTTTTGAAATAGTTTGATAAAAGTGTTAGCAATCTTGTAAAAAGAATCAATGGAATAAGGGGTTAGTGAAAAAAAAGCCATTGTAAGCCTTATCTCAAAAAGTCTTAGTGAAAAAATTTGTCATAAACCTTTGATCATGAGAGAAATCATTACACAATGTTTGGAATATTTTTACATGAGTCAATGTATCACCCTTTCCATTATAAGTCTCAAGATGATGAATCGTCATGTAGTGTGGGATAATGGCACCGATGATATCTAAAGAAAAAGGACTAGAAATGTAACATGTAGGAATTTTGAATTTGGATTGCGTTAGGGAAGAAATTTTTTCTTTCAAAGAAGATACAGTTTGAGCTAGAACTTTGATGGTTGGATCATTAGAATGAATTGTAGGAAGAGATGTGTTTAAAGTGTTTGGAATATTGTAGGCATAGTGGGGTGACAGGATATGAAAAGGGCACACTATAGTAAGTGGGCATGGTTGTAGGAAATAAAAAACTTGGCCTAATTGGAGGAAAAAGAGGAGAACTAGAATTAGGACTACTCAAATGAATATGATTGGAAGGTTTAAAGGAAGTTGTGATGATTGGTGGAGAATAAGTAGAAATGGAGGGAATTGAAGTGGGAACAAGATTGTAAATTTCAACAATAGGAGGAGGTTGATTTTATCCTATCCCTTGAGAAGCTTGTTGAATGGGCTTAACATTATTACAAAATTTTTTGGATAAGGAACGAAGGAAATTAATATAATATTCATCATTTTAGATGTATTTATTTAAACCACCAATCAAGGCTAAAGCTTAAAGATTAGAATGTTCTTGAATTAACCAGTGTTCAAATTTGTTCATATCCATGGAGAGATTTTGGATTTTCTTGGGAGAAAATCTTAAGGCTTCCTCTTCATCTTGAGAAGAGTGGAAATAATTTTTATCAAGAGATGGGAAAAGTTCATGGTTATTAATGTTGGTCTCACAAAGATTTGAAAAGAAAGAAGGCTCAAGTTTAAAGGAAACCATATGTATACAACTTCTCCTAACCATAATACCATATGAAGGACTCAAAGTAAAAATTGTCATGAAGAAATGAATGAAAGGGAAATGTAAAAGGTGTGTGTTTAAAACTAGGAGATATAATGTTATGTAAAATACAATATTAATGTAGATTTAACCCAATTTTAAGATTAAAAGAGTTAATGTTTTATTTTATTAAGGAGATATCCAAATGCATAAATTGTAGCACTATGATGTGAACACATACAATTGAGATATATATATCAAATACATAAATAATTCACACAAAAGGGCCATCCAAAAATCACATCAAAAGAATGAATCATGCGTTGGGTTTACCAAAATGTATAGTGAGGTGAACACAAAAGATATGCAAATAATATCTGGCCACCAAATAAAAATCATTTCACATGCGTTAGGTTCACCAAAATGTATAGGAACAAATGGTGAGAAATGCTGAGGTAGAGATCACTCACCAAATTCCTTTTTTTTTTTAGGTAGGGGCCTATACAATTGGGAAATATACAAGCCCAACTTTGTATCTAACCTTGATAAAAACAACCCAAGATGAAGGGTTCAAATGAAAAACCTAGATTCAAAGGGAGAAGGATGATACATGTTTCCATTGTTAAGGAATTAATGGATTAGACTAATTGATTAATGAAAAAGTATAACAAGTATAGATCTAAAAAGTAACTAAACATGAATGATGCAATGATAGATTTTAAAGTAAATGAAAGATTGGAAAATGATTCATGCACCTTGAAATGAATTGGGAGGATATATGCCTTAAAAAAACAATTTCTAGTCACAGAGATGTCACAGAATGAAACTGTTCTGGATCTAGGACCCTGGCACCCGTAACTTCCTATTGTAAAAACTTGAGGCCTCCATGAACAAGCCAAATTTTTAGGTACAAGTCAAGATTTGACTACACTCCTCTATTTTTTATTGTGTACTTTATGATTCTCGTATTAGAGATAATCCCTAAAATGCCTGAATCCATTTTTGTAGATCCCAAAACTTGTTCCCACACATAGAAAAAGGGAAATTTATTATGGAAAGGGGATTGCCTTGGTCAAGCCCTAGTAATTGACAAGATCCTCCACATGCTAATGATTGATATTTATAAGATTTTCATCGCTATAAATTAACATCAAGTATAGATTACTACCGGAAAAGAATAATTTATTCGGAATAAGGTTATGATTATAGGGAAAGATTATCGCAATGTTTTATTTATGAAAGGAAAAGAAAAGCCTAGAATCAAGAATGACATCCTACTATCAAAATAGCCTCTAAAAGAATCAAGAAAACCTAATTAGGTTAGATAGATACTTTAAAAGGAGATCAAAGAGAGAAAGAGATATAGTGAAAAAAGATAGAGAAGAAGAAAGAAGCAACAATGCATAGTATTGACAAGTATTGGCAAAGAATAGAAAATCATAAATCAGGAAAGGAATAGAGAAGAACAAGATCTAGCAATCTTTAGGAGAAAGAATTTACATGTCTAATTTCTTGTTGATTTATTCATAACAGTCTCTAACCGGACTAAGAAGTTCTATTCAGTTGTAACACCCTAAAATTCGCATCTTGCAACCCTAACCAATTTTGTTGCATTTTTTATTCTTCTAAATCATCAAAGTCCTATTGTACTAGGCAATTCTGAGTTTTGACTGACTCTACTCGACCTAAGTGTCAAATGCAGAAAATCCTAAATTTGCATTAATCATACATGATATTTAATTCCTAAATACCTATTTGGCTAAACAAACCTTATGATTGAATTAATTTAATTAATAAAGTCCTAGCACTTTAATTAAATTAAATTCACCCTCTTTAGCTAAAGACACATGAAAAAGGAATTAAATGATATTCAATTATTAAATAAATATCCCCATTTTCAAAAATTGAATTTAATTATTCAGATAATTGAGAAAAAGCAATTATGAGGTCATATTTATTTAATTAATTAGATAATCTCTCAAAAATCTTTCTTCTATTTCAGAATTAGAAACTTCTCTTTAATTATGCTTTAAAGAGAGAGAAAAATAGATAAATCAAATAAAACAATTAGACCAAAGAAAGAAAATAGTTAAAAGCAAAAAGAAAACAATTTATTGTATTCTTTTAAATAAAGCTTTCTATTCTAAACTAGCTTTTCTATCTGTTTTATTTCAAAGAGGAAAGTTTCTATTCTGATCATCTCTAATTCTATAAAAGGACTCTCATTCTTCATTCAAAAGCCCCACTCATTTTCATGCATTGTTAGAATACTAAATTATTGTCACATTTCTTGATATCTCATATAGAATAATTTCATTATTGCAATAGATTACTTTCAATTTCTAGAATAATTGCATTGAAATCATGTCTTAGAATAATCTCACATCTTCCATTTCTTAG
>MU226835.1:3848472-3867545 GCA_018584345.1 Thuja plicata | reverse complement strand
GTGATATAAATACATGGATGCCAACGCATCAAATATACCCTATGATCTCATATATCTATATATCAAAAAAACTAACTCTGGCCCTCTCCCTCATCACCTGGAGGAGGTGGAGGTGGGGCCCTATCTGGTGGTGGTGGAACCTGTGCACCCTTTGATCCTCTGGCATACGTCAAGAATCTAGCCAACTAGGATGCCTCATCAAGCACCGCACCTATATACGACACATAGTAATATGCCGCTCGAGCTGTCTGGTGGTGAATCTCCTCCTGAGATGCCCAGAGCTGCTCTCGGAGATCCTGTATCTCCCAATCTCTATCCAATAGTCATGTGTCTCGGATGGTCAGCTATATGGTCAGGTCCCCAACCTATCTTGTGAGCTGTCTAACTCTCTCTCTAGACCACCGCTACAGATCCTGTGCTATGTCCTACCCCAGCTGATCCTCCTGCATAGGATCATCCTATTGTACCTCCTCCTATGGGGGTACCTTCTACTCCTTAGCTATCTACCCTGTAGCCCATCTCCATGACTATCTTGTGCTACCGCTACCACCAGCCCCTACCTCCATCCCCATATGTCATGCGGGGATGTCTACCTATACGTCTGCAGTTGGGGACCCTGCTGTAATCCTGGCTATGCCCTCTACTATGGTGGGGACATTTTCATCTATTTTACTTGTGGATGAATAAACTGTGACTATATGACCTGTGGAGGTACCACATGCCCTAGGCCTGCTATGCCCACCAAATTCGTGAATCTAGGAAAGGGGTGGGTCACAAAGTGCTCTCTATACTCGACAGTCATGCTGCCATTTTCCACATCTCACAGGTAATCCCACTGTACTGGGACCGATGCATGAATATATATCATGGTGCAGCCCTGGTCTAGCTTCATAAGCCAGCCCCTCCAAACCTCATCAGTAAATCTGGCGTATGCTATGTACTCCTGTGATATATCCTGCAGCCGACCAAACTGATGCCATACCCGCTTCTGTAGGAATCTCTCAATAATAGTAATGGTGCGACTTATCATCACACATGAGCATAACATGTGAGTCAACTGCTCTGCCACATCATCCTAGGCCTCTGTAAGTCTCCATGGCCTCCAAATCACTATAGCTAAATCATCAAGCTAGGTTCGCCACTGATCAACCTTACCAAGTGTGGGCTAGGTAATCATCCCCCTATATCGGTAAATATAAGGCTCTAATGGCTGCCTCATATCCTTGCATATGGGCTTGGTCACAGGAAGATGCTCCCAGTCCCATACCTGTAGTACAAACACTCCTATGGCCATGCTCTTCACCTCTCGGTAGGGGATCTCATGCATCTCATGATACATGTGTGCTAACAAACACTGACCCCATTTGTAATGTCGAGGTCATGCTAGCATCAGCTGCAACATCTGGCCCCACCCACACTTTAGACTGTGCTATCCATGATCAGGCATCAGGTGGCACCCAAGGAAGCATGCTAAAACCATGGGCAACCTTTGGGTTAGACCGTACTCGCTAATTAGATCCTCCCATGGGATCACCCTACCCATAATGAGGTCATCTTGAAAGACCTCTCTCAATGTTGCTATCCCCAACTTGGGCTGTGTCTCTTACTATACTTGGACACCATGGAAAGGTATTCTCAGGATCCAGTATATGTCCTTGGGAGTAACAGTCATCTCCCCCTGTGGTAAATGGAATGTGTTCATTTCTGAATGGAAATGCTCAACCAAGGCTCCCAGCAATCTGTGATTTACCTGAATCTCAGCTACATCACATAGTGAACTCAATCCCAATGTACCTATATGTGCTATCTCGGCATCATCCAACTGTGATACCAATCTACTGATGGCCGGGTGGTGCGATCTGAATGCAATGTCTGGAAAGTCAACCTGCAAGACATACAAACAACAGAGCACAATCAATAATCTGAGATAATCAAAGCATGATGAGATAATAAAGCATTCAAGACATCCTACAAATAGTAACAATGTTGACGTAAAAGCTATTGGATGTGACACAGACTGATTTCATGTTCTTATTGACCACTTTTTCCCATGCGAAGAAGTAGATTTTAGCACAAAGAATTTCTCTTTCGCGTGAAGAAGTTTTTTGAGTCGCGCAACATTGACCTTTCGCGCAAACTTTAATGCCTAGTCACGCGAGAAAACACCCTCTAGAAGGGTTTCTCACATGAACATGGGTACTCTCCCGCATGAGATTCCTCACCGAGTGGCACAAAATGTAGTTTCATCACGTGAGATTTCCCTACGGGCCGCGCGAAGAAACTACTTCTTCATGTGAAGAATCGCGGCTCATTTCTTCAAAATGCAAAAAAATGAAGAAAAATCGACAGAAACTAAACAAATTTGAATTATAGAGAGATTTTTCGACCGCTTACTGGAGGTCCATATGCTGCGGGCTGGCTATGTCTCCTTGATTGCTCGAATTGGTGACTGCTGTAGGGGACCACCATTTTTGTCTTTTTCTCAGAGCTCAATTCTCACAAAGTCAAAGGTTGAAATGATTTGAAAATGACCTTTTTCGTCCTTATATAGGTTTTGACCTAATTTTTCAAAGTGCTCCATTTTGCGCAAAAACTTCACCATTACCTAATTTGACCGCTCTGAATCCATTTTCATGATTGAAATCAAAATCTGACACTTCTATATAGCTCAAAATCACATTTTAAAATTTTTGGGACCGATGTGATCGGACACTTGTGCAATCAACTTTCTAACATTGCTTTCTTGTCAAAATCTTATCTTATCCTCATTTTCTCAAATCTTCAACTTTTTTTTTCTCAAAAGTCAACTCTGGTCAACCCTAGTCAAACTTGGTCGACCAGACTTTGAAATCGCTCAAAATTGATTCTAAATCTTTCAAATTATTCTATAATCAGTTATGAGTTCTTCTTGATCTCTGATTCAACATCTATCTGTGATTTTTCTCTCTCCATCATCATTATGACATGTCAGCTTTCCATTTCGCTCCCGAGGGGGAAGGATTATTACATCATTAAATCTATTCCAATCAATCTGATCTGATTTTCAAAAGCCCTCATTGCTAGGGACATCTCATCACTTGGGGCATGTTCAATTTTTCATACTTCATAGTCAAAACTGGATACTCCACAATCAATAAGGGCATCTTTGTTCCTTACATCTTGTCATCTATTAAGTATCTGAGCAATCTAACTCAGATTCTTGAGGGTCAAGCTCCGTTCTAGAGATGGTTCTCAAAAAAAACTATCTTTTGAGACAGGTATCAGGCCAATCTAACCCTGACTCCTGATAATCAAGATTCATTCTGGAGATGATTCTAAATCTCTATTTACTATCTTTTGAGACAAGTATCGGGGCAATCTAACCCTAACTCCTGAAGATTGAGCCTCATTATGGGGACATTCTTGTGAGAGATACCAATCTAACTAGTGTCTGGGAAATCTAACCTAGACATTGGGAGACTAAGCTTCGTTCTAGAGATAGTGCTAAAATCTCTATTAATTATCTTGTTGGAAAGGTATCGGGAAAATCTAACCCTGACTCCTGAAGGTTAAGCCTCATTCTGGGGATAGTCTTGTTAAAGATATAAAATCTATTTAGGTATTAGGGCATTCTAACCTAGATCCCTGACGATCAAGCTTCATTCTAAAGATCACCCTCAAAAAATCTACTTGACCGGCATCTTAGCAACCTAACCTAGACTTCGGAGAGTCAAGCTCTGTTTTGGAGATGGCTCTGAAATCTTTGCATCATCAATTTTCAATCTATTCTTCTGTGCTTTAGGCATCAGACTATTCTTTGAATCAATGCGCTGCTCACACATCAATTCAAACAGGGGCAAAATCTAACACCCCAAAATTGGCATCTTGCAACCCTAACCAATTTTGTTGCATTTTTTATTCTTCTGAATCATCAAAGTCCTATTGTACTAGGCAATTCTGAGTTTTGACTGACTCTACTCGACCTAAGTGTCAAATGCAGAAAATCCTAAATTTGCATTAATCAGACATCATATTTAATTCCTAAATACCTATTTGGCTAAACAAACCTTATGATCGAATTAATTTAATTAATAAATTCCTAGCACTTTAATTAAATTAAATTTACCCTCTTTAGCTAAAGACACATGAAAAAGGAATTAAATGATATTCAATTATTAAATAAATATCCTCATTTTCAATAATTGAATTTAATTATTTAGATAATTGAGAGAAAGCAATTATGAGGTCATATTTATTTAATTAATTGGATAATCTCTCAAAAATCTTTCTTCTATTTCAGAATTAGAAACTTCTCTTTAATTATGCTTTAAAGAGAGAGAAAAATGGATAAATCAAATAAAACAATTAGATCAAAGAAAGAAAATAGTTAAAAGAAAAAAGAAAACAATTTATTGTATTCTTTTAAATAAAGCTTTCTATTCTAAACTGGCTTTTCTATCTATTTTATTTCTAAGAGGAAAGTTTCTATCATGATCATCTCTGAGTCTATAAAAGGACTCTCATTCTTCATTCAAAACCCCCACTCATTTTCATGCATTGTTAGAATACTGAATTATTGTCACATTTCTTGATATCTCATAAAGAATAATTTCGTTATTGCAATAGATTACTTTCAATTTCTAGAATAATTGCATTGAAATCATGTCTTAGATTAATCACATCTTCCATTTCTTAGAATAATCTTGCATTATATTGCATTCATGGAGAAAAATCCTTCGTTCCTAGATCGGTGTATGGTTGTGAGACTCTCATTCTGAGAGCTATTTTGAAAACCCCATTTGGATAGAAGGAAACAGGTTGAATCATGCAGGTAGACAGGATGAATAATCTCATATTCATTCTTGTGTGTACCTGGTGAAGAAGGACTATGTTGAAGTGTATGGTGAGTTAACAAGGCCAAATTTACCATAGACGAATCCAGGAACGAAGGATTTTTCTCCATGAATGCAATATAATGCAAGATTATTCTAAGAAATGGAAGATGTGAGATTATTCTAAGACATGATTTCAATGCAATTATTCTAGAAATTGAAAGTAATCTATTGCAATAATGAAATTATTCTATATGAGATATCAAGAAATGTGACAATAATTCAGTATTCTAACAATGCATGAAAATGAGTGGGGGTTTTGAAGGAAGAATGAGATTCCTTCTATAGACTCGGAGATGATCAGAATAGAAACTTTCCTCTTTGAAATAAAATAGATAGAATAGCCAGTTTAGAATAGAAAGCTTTATTTAAAAGAATACAATAAATTATTTTCTTTTTGCTTTTAACTTATTTCTTTCTTTGATCTAATTGTGTCATTTGATTTATCTATTTTTCTCTCTCTTTAAAGCATAATTAAAGAGAAGTTTCTAATTCTAAAATAGAAGAAAGATTTTTGAGAGATTATCAAATTAATTAAATAAATATGACCTCATAATTTCTTTCTCTCAATTATCTAAATAATTAAATTCAATTATTGAAAATGAGGATATTTATTTAATAATTGAATATCATTTAATTCCTTTTTCATGTGTCTTTAGCTTAAGAGGGTGAATTTAATTTAATTAAAGTGCTAGGACTTTATTAATTAAATTAATTTGATCCTAAGGTTTGTTTAGCCAAATAGGTATTTAGGAATTAAATATGATGTATGATTAATGCAAATTTAGGATTTTATGCATTTGACACTTAGGTTGAGTAGAGTTAGTCAAAACTCAGAATTGCCTAGTACAATAGGACTTTGATGTTTCAGTAGAATAAAAATTGAAACAAAATTGGTTAGGGTTGCAAGATGCTAATTTTGGGGTGTTACATTTTTCCCCTCTTTGAGTTGATGTGTGAGCAGCACATTGATTCAAACAATAGTCTGATGCCTGAAGCACAGAAGAATAGATTGAAAATTGATGATGCAAAGATTTCAGAGCCATCTCCAAAATAGAGCTTGACTCTCCAAAGTCTAGGTTAGGTTGCCAAGATGCTGGTCAAGTAGAGTTTTTGAGGGTCATCTTTAGAACAAAGCTTGATCCCCAGAGATCTGGGTTAGAATGCCCTGATACCTAAATAGATTTGATATCTTTAACAAGACTATCCCCAAAATGAGGCTCAACCTTTAGGAGTCAGGGTTAGATTGCCCCGATACCTGTTGAACAAGATAATTAATAGATATTTTAGGACTATCTCCAGAACAAAGCTTATTCTCCCAATGTCTAGGTTAGATTTCCTAGACACTGGTTAGATTGATATCTCTCATTAGACTGTCTCCAGAATGAGGCTCAATCTTCACGAGTCAAGGTTAGATTGCCCTGATACCTGTCTCAAAAGATAGTAAATAGATATTTAGAATCATCTCCAGTTGGGAGCTTGATTATTAGGATTCAGGATTAGATTGCCCTGATACCTGTCTCAAAAGATAGTTTTTTGAGAACCATCTCTAGAACGAAGCTTGACCCTCAAGAATCTGAGTTAGATTGCTTAGATACTTAATAGATGACAAGATGTAAGGAAAAAAGATGCCCTTATTAATTGTGGAGTATCTAGTTTTGACTATGAAGTATGAAAAACTGACCATGCCCCAAGTGATGAGATGTCCCTAACAATGAGGATTTTTGAAAATCAGATCAGATTGATTGGAATAGATTTAATGATGTAATCATCCTCATTCTTCATTGAAAACCCCCACTCATTTTCATGCATTGTTATAATACTAAATTATTGTCACATTTATTGATATCTCATATAGAATAATTTTATTATTGCAATAGATTACTTTCAATTTCTAGAATAATTGCATTGAAATCATGTATTAGAATAATCTCACATCTTCCATTTCTTAGAATAATCTTGCATTATATTGCATTCATGGAGAAAAATCCTTCATTCCTAGATTGGTCTATGGTTGTGAGACTCTCGTTTTAAGAGCTATTTCAAAAACCCCGTCTGGATAGAAAGGAACATGTCAAATCATGCAGGCAGATATGATGAATAATCTCATATTCATTCTTGTGTGTACCTGGTGAAGAAGGACTATGTTGAAGTGTATGGTGAGTTAACAAGGCCAAATTTACCACATATATCAGTAACTTATTGTAAATCCTTTAACATGTTGAACATTGTATAAGTGGGATAAAATCTCTGAACAAAGTATTCTTTGACAAGAATTTCAATACTCCTAATAGGTTATTAATCCTAATAGGGTAAAGTCATTTAGAAGATGATATATTATTAACCTCTTAATCGAGCACCTTATTACTATAGTGATGAGTTGTGGGTTTCATTCCCACCGTAGTTTTTCCCTCTTACCAAGGGATTTTTGCAATACCAAAATATTGTGTTTAGTGTTTGAATGTTTATGTGTTACATGTTTGTTAATTTTCTAGTTATCAACTATTAGTCAATATTGCAGCAGTTATTGATAAAATCCAAAATAGATATCAGTATAGGTAGACAAAAAAGTTTAAGTTTGAGATTGATAGGAAAAAAGTGTGAGTTATTTGAGGTACTTATTCAAACCCCCCTATTCCCTAACCTAAATATTTCCAATAATTGGTATTAGAGCTCATTTGTTCTCTAGAAAGAAAGTTTAACAACTTTGGAGTAGATTTGGGATAATGAAAATTCATATGTATCAACAATAGTTAGAGGAAGCCCTAGAATATGCTAATGAATAGATCCATGATTTGAAGGACAAGCTAACGATATCATTTTGAAAAAGGAAGGAACTAACAAAAAAATTACACATGAGCCTTGATGACCTTGACAGACTATAGGAAGGAAGTATAAATTCTTAGGAAGTTGATGTTGCTACTGCTGATCTACTAAAAAATAAAAATGATATACTTGAATAAATAATTCAAATAAAGAAGGAACTTGAAATTCAAGCCTCGATAATGACATAAATAGTGGAAAGAATGAGAACTTTTGAAAGTGCAAAAGAAAGTCTTGAAATAGAAAAATAGATGCTAAAGAAACTATTGGATGTTGTTGGAATTGGTTACTACTGATGTTGTTGGAATTCATGTTTTGTCACTGATGTCAACATATGTTTCTTTGGAGGAAGACAAAATTTTTTATTACTGTTGTATGAATACTGATAGAAGTGTACGAATATTGTATGGTTTAATAAGAATGAGAAAATATGATGATGTGTAGAAGGATGTATGGTGATCTTATTTCTAAGGTCACTTGGGTTAATATTGTATATTGGAGAGTTACAAATGTTTTAGTGAAGACTGGATACTAGACTGTGACAATGATGTTTAACAGAGCGAGTCTCTTTGTTTTAAGTATATCTTATAAACAATGATGATTCAGGTTATGTGAGTTGAAGGGATGACAAAAGACATGTTAAGGAATGGTTTTTATGGGTTGCAAGTTGTATGATTGTTGGTGAAGATAGATTTGGTGTGTATTCTTGAGGAGACCTATTTGGGGCTCACTTCAGAGATGTAGTGTGTATTATGGATTGTGAGAGTGGATTATGGGTCTTAGATTATATTTGATGAATTGTAATTGATGCTTACTTGTTATCGGTACCATGTGTATCTTTGCAAGGGGTTACATAATTATATTTATATTGGTAAAGGTTAAATTGGCCGACCTAATCAATTATTGTAATAGGGTATATATGAGAGATATTTTCTGTTGGAAAGATTGTTGTATGGAACAAGCGAATTAAGAGACAAAGAAGTGTGGAAACTGCAAGCTTGATTGTTGGTTGGATGTAGAGAAGAGCATGTGATTATGGTACTTCATTGGAACTGACCAAGCAAAGACAATTGCTATCAGGAACTTCACTGGATTGTATATTTTCTATATATACTTGTGGTTTGAACTCTAAGTCCTTGAGGGTGGCTTTAACCTTCTTTAGGCAGTGTGCTTGGTAAGTGACTCCACTTTGGCTCTTGAATCTTAACAAGGTATATCTTTTAATAGGGACTATATACTATAATGGTTTACTAAGCTTGTAATAGGGCTAAATCTTTTACCAGGGATACTATACTCTCTCTACATTATTTCTGGGTGCTAATTCGCACTGGTGTTTTACCTTTAACAGGGTATCCATGAAAACAAAGCATTGTATTATTGTTTTGGCATTTGCTGTGTTATTATTTGGATTAAATTTTTGGTTTATAAAGTTTAATGTTTAACAATCTATATCACAACTGATTCATTCCTATCTCAATTGTGTTGGTGGACTGTTATTCCTAAAAATTGGTATTGTAACCACCCTAATTTTGTCTAATCTAACTAGAGACCCTATTTTATCTAAGTGTGATCATACCCCTAATTATGTCAGGAAAATTACTCAATTAATTGGCATAATTCATTTAAAATCAATTTAATATCCTAAAATCAAAGTGACTTCGTCACTAACTCACATTAATTACATTGGTCTATTTAATTAAATCAAAATAATTAAATACATGGCTAAAGTAATTAATTAAAAGGAATTAAATAAATCTCCTAATTACAACTCTTCCCTTGCAAAATGGAAAGTAAATCAATTAGCCAATGAGAGTTAAATCACTTGGATCACCTCACATGGATCACTAAAGATTCAATGTCTAGCTCTCTTCATAAATCAATCTTGACCTCTCATTCCTAAGATTCTTCTATAAAAGGAATGAATTTTGAGCTCAATGGGCCCCTAATTTTTAGAATTTCATTTGAAAAATTATGTTTTCAGAATTTCTTTATTCATTTTAGCTCAACATTCTTATAATTTCATACTCTTTCATTTGGAGCACTAAAATGAACTTTGTATTTAAATTTAGCTTGGATTTTACTTGAATATTCCATTCTAATCTTGTACACGTCACTGATTTAGGCATAATATGAGGGCAATTATGTTCTAGGTTAGACTCTTCTTAGATAAGAAGCCATATGCCACTTTCAGTGAATTTTATGTGCTTTTCTCTTAATATTTCATGTTTTATCACTAATCTAATGACATATTGAAGTGTTGTGTTGTAGCTTGTAGGTATAGTAAATACACACACATTTATGGTGCCCATAAATCAATTAACCTTAATGCAAATGGAACTTGTGACACTCAAGCAAGAAAAGATCAAACCTGCAAAAAAATACTCTTTGGAACACATATGTCCATTTCCTTTTAATAAGATTATAAACATGGTTCCTTTTCCTCCTAACATTGCAAGACCCAAATATGAGAAGTACATGGGAGAAATATATCCACATGATCATGTTAGAGAATTTTGTTCTCTAGGCATAGAGTACATGCATAAACCTACTTACCTAATGAGGCTATTTCTAGGAAGTCTAGGCAAAAATGCTATGGAATGGTTCTCCAAACTCACACCAAGTGTGCAATGTATCAAGGAGTTAATCCAACAATTTTTTCAAAATTACTCCTACAAAATACAACATAATGTAACCATGATGGATCTTTTTAACACAAAACAAAGAACGGGTGAATCCTTTACACACTTTTACAAAGGTTAAGGAGAATCTTTGCAAGCTACTCAATAGCAATACCTGAATCTAAGAAGATGGAAATATTTATCAACAACTTGGTACACGAAATGAACTACACTTTACAAATACAAGATTAACCTAGTTCTGATAGAATGATCAAGAAGACTATTCGTGTTGAATACGTTATGGTCAAGAAAGGTGAAATCACACTCCAAAGTGACAATAAATCTAACAACTACAACAACAAACCTAAATGGTGGAACAAGAACAAGAATGTTGTTAGTGATGGAGTGGTAGAAGAATCCAATGAAATTGCTAAACCAACGGTGTTAAATCTAACAAACAATTTACAAACAAGAAAAGAAGCTAGGGTAACAACCACAATCCCAAGAGTGAACAATGATACCAACCAGAGTAAACCATGGATGTCTAGACCTCAAAGAACATTTAATCCAATGGGAGAACCTCTTGAGATATTTTTGAAGACTCTCTTGGATAAAAAATTCCTCACAATATCAGATTCAAAACCATGGGAACTAGAAGTTAAACCAAGATGGTGGAATGCCAATACCCATTGTGTTTTATATAAAAAAAAAGGACATGAGACTAATGATTGTGTTAAGCTCAAACATGTTATACAAGATATCATTGAGGGAGGAAAAATAAAAGTGGAGGGACATACCACTAATGAAGATCACACAACATATAAAAACCATTCTCCAACTATGTAAAAGGGGAAGCTTCTTGTAGACACCTAAAACTAGGCAGGTGTCCTATTATCAAGCAATTATGTAAATCTCAGCCAAATGCTCTAAACCTCACCAAAATGGATCAAATAAATTTCAAATGGACATTTATAAATCAGATTGGACAAAAAAATTTAAAATCAAAGTATCAAATAAATAATGACATCAAATGATCAAATATAAGCTTAAAGGGATTAATCAAATTATATTATTGATTTTAATTAATTAATTGTATAGTTTAAATCAAAAATAAAATTGAACCTATTCCCCTACATGACTAATTTAATTAATTGATTGAATTTAATAAATCCTAATATCCTTCAACATGATTTTGAGCAACCAGTGAGAATTGAGAACACAAAGCACATGGATCACTCCTAATTTGCAATCTCAATCACTCATTTTCAACTTTGAATCTCAATCACTCAAATTTGTCCCTTTGTCCAAACCTTTGAGATAATAATTTAAATTGTGACCCCATTTGAAACCATCTCAAAGCCTCTCACACAACCATGGATTAATCATGATCAAGTATCTCTACCCCCTACACTTGGAAAAATTCTATAAATACAAGCCATTTTGAGAGCATAAGGGATCCTAGAAAACTTGAATGCAAAGCATCCTTATTATAGAAATTTTATAGAAAATTGAGAGCAATTGAAAGCATATCATAGAAATTTAGCAAAATGGAGGGTATTTTGGAGAGCATTTGAATAGAAATTGAGAGAATCGAGAGCTAGTTAGGAATTATCTTTATCAATTTCTCATTTTAGGATTGTCACTAGTAGAGATTAAGGCTGAGAGCTCTATTACCAAAGCTTAGTTAGAGATCCATGAGGTGTTAAATTCTTTATTTGTCAATTCTTAGATTAAATTGTATTATTATTTCCATAGAATTGATATATAGCACCTTTATTTCATGAAGGTATGAATTATACATACACAAATGGCGCCCACTGTGGGGCTTCGAGCCTCTAAATCTCTTTATTTTTTGTCAAATTTCATGTGTTTTTGGTGCATTTTCCACTAACTTTGCAGGTTGCAGGTCCAAGTGATGCCTACTAGAAGTAAAGTGACGCATGCAAGTAGACAAATGATGCCTATGAAGATCTATCTTTCTCTATCTTAAATTTCTTTCACCACCTGCAAGACAAAGTGTCACACATGTTCCCATAAAGCGATGCCTGCGAGTCAAGAAATCATGCCTACAAACATTCGTTTTCAACTTTCTAACCTTTCTGTTTCACAATTTGCACATTTTGCACCACCTGTGATTTAAATTTTAGCACCTATAATTTGTTATATCATGTCTAGCTGACTACAAAGTCATGCCTAGCTTACTGTAAAGTCATGCGTAGGACACTACAAAAGAATGCCCCTTAGTTGTTAAATGATGCATATTGTATTTAATGTGTTATTGCTTTTAGATTGATAAATTTATATTTCTAAGTCTCTATTACTATGTTTTTTGTAGATGAATAGACACCTGAATGTACAAAAACAAGAGGTGCGCATCAAAAGGCCAAACAAAGAGGTAAGGGTTCAAAACAAGTATTTCAAGTTCTCCATAATGGTTCAATTTTGGAAAATTTAGAGAAGGAACAAGAATTATATGAGCATTATATCAAAGTTATTAGTGCTTACAAACAAAAATTTCCATCTTTGAATTGATTTCATGCATTAAGTTCTTAAGGTGTTTTTTACAAATCTTGCTTAAAAGACTTAAGTGCATTTCAGTTATCTTTTGTTTTGGTTCAATTTGATTGTTTTCATTGACTAACATGCTGGTGGAGCCCAAGAGGGAAAAATCGCCACTAGGTGAGCTAGAAATTAAAAAGAAAAAAACCTCAAAAAAGTGTCTAGCCTTTGCTAGCTTCGAAAGAGGTATTTTTCTCATCAAGATTTCTTTGCTTAAATTGTGGAAAAATCATTTAAATCTAGCTAAATAGGGACACCCTATTATTTCCCATCTTGAATGAAACATTAGGTATATGATCTCAACTTTTCGAAGTTGATCAAAAAGCTAAAAATGTTTATTTTGGGGTGGTAGAAAGAAAGGGAAGATAATTGAACCAAACACTTCATTTTTAAGAACCTCTTTGTTACAAGGTTGAAAAATAATATAAGTGTTTGAAGTGTTTGGAACAAAGATCAACAATAGGGATATGCTCTTCACTCTTTGAGTTAATCAAACTCGCAAACTTGTTGAACTAATTTCAATTTCTTGTTTTCTATATATGCTAGATAATTTAGATCCTTAGAGGGCCTGCCTCCCAAGTACATCCTTATGAGGATGGTGAGAGGGAACAACCAAAATTGGGACACAATTGCTTAAGCCGTGATACTATCCGACCCACTATAAACAAATCCACTTTTCCTTAATGGGTTGTAGTGACTAGATTGTGCTTAAGTTTCTTCACTTCCTCTAGTATTCCTTGGGGACTGCAAAAAATCATACTTTTGTGCATGTGGGAAGCCCGCAAGGGGTTAAAAGAACTTTTCATGATCTTGAATGGAGGTGTTAATTAAATCCTTGATAAGTAGAAATATACCATTTAGAGCCAACATTGTTTAAAAGCCAAATCAGACTTTAGGTAGATTGATTGGAATCTATTCTTGTTTAAGACCCATTGAAATGATGGAGAATATACACATTAGTGTGTTTTAGGGTTATGATACAAATTTGATGTGTGTGTGGTGTTTGTATTTACATTTTGAAGCAAGAATCCAATCAAACAGATCTGATCACAACATTGAAATTTTAAAAACCCTAAAAACTATGAAAACAATTCTTATCTACAAAATGTCGCGTATGAGTAGAAAAATAATGCCTAAAACACTTTTTGTGATGCCTACACATTTGAAACAATGCCTATTACTACTGAAGTGATGCCTAAGTTGTTGGAACCTCCCACCTAGAAACATTAAAATGCCACCTACAAATAGGCAAACGCCACCTACAATCTACAAAGTGTCACGTAGATAAATTCCATTTGATGCCTATATAGTGCAAAGTGACACCTATACGAAAGGAAAGTGACACTGAAAAACAAACAAGGGAAAAAAGTTGACATTTCTCAAGTGTTTGAAAACAACTTGATCACATTTTTGGATACTATAGACACCTAAAATTGACCAGGTGTCTCTTAATCATCCAAATCTGCAAATCTCAGCCAATTTCCCTAAATCTCATCAAAATACATCAAAATGGATCAAAATCATTCAAATGGACATTTATCAATTGAATTGGACAAAATCAATTAAAATCAAAGGATTAAATAATCATGAAATCAAATAATCAAATTCAAGCCTAAAAGGGATCAATCAAATTATATAATTGATTTTAATCAATTAATTGTATAGTTTTAAATCAAAAAACAAATCCAACCCATTCATCGGTACATGGCTAATTTAATTAAATGATTGAATTAAATAAATCCTAATTTCTTTTGACTCAATTTGATCAACCAATGAGGATTGAGGATCTTGTCTTCTTGTCCCACCCTTTGAGGACAACCATTTAAATGGTCCCCCTATTTGAAACCATTTGAGGGATCAAACTCAACGAAGTATTAACCCATGGTCAATTCACTCTACCCCCTACCCTTGGGAATTTTCTATAAATACAATCCATTTTGTAAGCATAAGGGATCCTAGAAAATTTGAATGCATAACATAATTACTATAGGAAATTTGTGAGAAATTGAGAGCATTTTGATCATTTTGAGAAGCAAATTGTTGATTTGAGAGAATAATCATGAGAATTTGAGTTATAATTTCATATCATTTGAGAGAATTGAGCTAGATTTAAGCATTTTTGTTATCAATTTCTCATTCTAGGATTTTCCTTGAGAGAGATTAAGGCTAAGAGCTCTTTCAACAAAGCTTAGATAGAGAACCATGAGATGTCATGGATTTAATTGCAATTCTTAGGCTAAATTGTCATTTTCTTTCCATAGAATTATAGTTTTGAATCCTAATTTCATGAAGGTGTAATTTCTCACACACAAATGGTGCCCAACGTGGGGCTTTAGGGATCATTTTAATCATTTTTATCATATTTTTGTGTGTTTTGGTTCACTTTCTTTTCATTTTGCAGAAAACAGGAGAAGAGCCAGCCACCTACAAAGATTCTGAAGCCACTTGTGAACAGTCAAAAGCTGCTTGCAAATTTCTTCTATTTTTTGTCTATAATTCTTAGGTCACGTAGAAGATAAATTGTGTCGCCTGGTTTGGTAAAGGGTCACCTATTAGCAGCAAAGCACTGCTTGTGATCTTTCTAGAGCCATGTATTATCATTCTTTGACCGCAATTTTCACATTATGTGTGGCCTATGGTTTTTCTTTAGCCACCTATGGATTTTCCATAGCCTCTTGCTAACTTTTAATTGTCACTTTTAAAGTTTTAAGTTCCACTTTCTAATAGTTAAAAGCCACTTATCAGCTGTTAAATGCTGCGTAGAACTTATTGCTTTTTATCAAGTTCTAATTGATTTTTTCATCTTTCTAACTCTCTGTATTTTCAATTCCTGTAGATGAAAAATCATCCAAAGGTATAGAAACCAGAGAAAAGAATGGCAAGGCCTAGCAAAGAGGTAAGAGCGCAAAATAAGCTTTCTAAAGAAATTCATGCATCTAATATTTTGGAAAGTTTAAAAGAGGAAGAGAATTTGTATGATCACTATATCAAAGTATTTTTTGCATACAAAAAGAAATTCCCTACTCTTTGATTGATTTTCATTTTTAGTTCTTTAAGCTTGATTTTTTGCAAAATTTGATCAAAATAACTTAGGAGTGATTGTCAATTGGATTTGCAAGTTTTTCTTCACTTTATCTTTGTTGTGTTGAATAACTTTTTGGAGGAGCCAGAGTGGGAACAATCGCCACTAGGTGACTTGAAAAAAAGCAAAATCTATCAAAAATGCGCCTAGCCTTTGCTGGCTTCAAAAACAAGGTATTTTTCAAATCAAGCTTGCATTGCTTAAATTGTGGCTTTCATTTAAACCTAGTCTAATTAGGAAAACCCCTATTATTGTCCAAATTAAACAAGCACTAGGCATATTCTCTTCACTTTTCAAAGTGAATCAAAAAGCCAAACGTGTGAATTCAATTTGGTAGAAAGAAAGGGACAAGGAATTAACCAAACACTTCAATTTTAAGAACCCCCTTGTCAAGGGGTTGAAAAAAAACAAGCGTGTTTGAGGTGTTTTAAACAAGGAACAACAATAGGGATATGCTCTTCCCTTTCTAAGTGAATCAAATTCCCAAACTTTTTGAACTAAGTTCAATTTCTTGTTTTTCTATGTATGCTAAATTAAAATACAATTTTAAAGGGCCTGCCTCCTGAGATTTGCCTTACGGGATGGTGAGAGGGAATGACCCAAAGTGGGAGACAATCTCTTTTTCTATGATATCATCCAACCCAATATAAAAAAATTCACTTTACCTTAATCAAAAAGTGACTAAGTCTTGTGCAAGTCATCCTCACTTCCTCGAGTAGTCCTTTGGGATTGCACAAAATCATACTTTCGTGCATGTGGGAAGCCTGCAAGGGGGTAAAGGAACTTGAAAAGATTTAGAATGGAGGTGTGATTAAAACCTTGTGAAATAGTAAACCTACCCTTTTAGAGCCATTGTTAAAATCCAAATTTGACTCTAGGTAGATTGCTTGGAAGAACTTCTTGTGTTAAACCTATAAAAACATCCAAGAACATACACTTTTAGTGTTCTTTTTGTTAGAATAGGAAAAACCCTATTCTCCCAAGAACACTTGCATGCAAACCTGTCACATGGAAGAAGAAAAATACAGAAGAAATAAACTAAAGTGAATAGGTGAGTTAGTAATTAGATCATAATTATTTAATTAATAACCTGAGAGACTATTACTCTAACACTTTTAGGGATATGGTGCAAATTTGATGTGTGTGTTGAGTTTGTACTTTATTATCATGCAAGAATCTTCTTTAACAAGTCTAATCAAAACTATCAAACTTTTAAAATTAAAAAAATTAAAAATTTCAACCTTGATCAGCAAAGTGTCACGTATAAACAATTTTGGGCTACCTGTAACTTTGCAACGAACCATGAGCGGGAGAGGAGGAGACCAGGAGGCTGGAGGGAATTCAAATTCCCCTATGGGCGGGAAACCTGCGGGTGGAGGAGTGCAGTCAATTCTAGGAGATGGTAGCAGGAGCTTCAAGGTAGGAGAAAAGGAAGGGGAAGGAGAAAAGGACCCAGACCGTCATCGACCTCGCGAAGGAGGAAAATGGGACATTTTGAATAATGAATCAAGCAGGAAAGTGTTCTCTGGAAATGCTCAGATGTCACCTGTGCCAGCGAGTCAGGAAAAGGTAAAAGTTGCTGCTGGGGAGGGCTCCACAAAAGAGACAAGAGTGGATTCCCCTCTATCGAGATCCCAAATCTCCGAAGATGCACTAAAGACAAAGGAAAGAGAAGGTAAGTCTACTAAAGCAAATGATGGTCAACCTTTAGGAAAAAATAATGCTAATGGAAGTTGGTCTTCTCTTTTTGGCATGAAACCCACTGGAAAATCTTCCTTTCCCTTAGTTAACAATACGTCTGTTCCTGAGAAAGGTTTTTTTAGCATTTCCCTTCCTGACTCTCTGATAGATCATATTGTTGCCCTTATGAAGAATACGCTTATAGGGAAATTTTTGGGTCCAAGACCAAACATAGACATTGTTAGGGCCTTTGCGGAAAGGAAATGGAGATTAAAAGGCCAAGTTGATATTGCTACTCTTCCTAAGGGTTTTTTTACGTTTGAGTTTTCTAGCTTTGAAGATCTATCTGCAGTTCTGTGTGGAGGCCCATGGTTATTTGGTAAATCGTCCTTATCCCTCCAAAAGTGGGGGACTAATATGGATCTCAATATGGATTTGTTTTAGTCAACCCCAGTTTGGGTTAGATTCTAGGGACTTCCTCTGGAATACTGGCATGAAGATGTCTTCTCGGGTCTGGCTCGATCTTTTGGGGAACTCCTTTCAATAGATCCTATGACAGATGCTAAGACCAGATTAGTTTATGCTAGGATCTGTGTTAACATCAACCATAAGACAGATCTTCCAGAGGTTATCTCTATCAATTCAAAGCTGGGAACATATAATCAAGTTGTTGAGTTTGAAACTGTCCCTTTTTCCTATTTTACATGTAAAAAATCTGGTCATTGGGAAAAACAATGTCCCCTTAACCATTCCATCAAAGCCAAAAAGAAAGATCCTAGGGCTGTTTGGAAAGAGAAAGTTTCTCCCTCCATTCCAGATCCATTGTGTTGTCTGGAAGAGAAAGAACCAAGAAAAGAACTGAATGCAGCAATTTCAATTCAACCTAAGGATGATATTCCTCAGATATCAGAAGATATAGACCTACCTCAGATTCTGGAGCAGAAGGAACCAACAAATACAGAACAAAGAGAAATAGTGGAAGAACACCTGTCTGGCTCTATTTCTCCACTTTTAAGGAATAGGCAGAATGATCTTCAGAACCAAAATGCCGCTATGGAAGATAGGGTTATTATGGTCCCTCAAGCCTCTACAACAAACATACAAAATGAAAAGGGAAGTAACAATGAAAGAAATCAGTAGAAACTAACAACAATTAGCCTTTTGGTGTCCTCTCCCTTAGACAAAGAGCTATCCATGGCTGGGATTAATGGAATCAGTAGTAAGAGCTGGTCTGAAGTCACTGAGGAGGACTCTCAAAAATAAAATCTTGAGGAATCGTCTCCTTTCCCAGAAAAATAGGAATCCCAATGGATAGAGAATAAAAATAATAAGAAGGAGAAAAAATCCTCTAAGAAAGGAGGAATAAACCTTAAAGCACAAGAATCAGGGAAGATATCAGAATCAACCCCTCTAGGGGGCGTCCAAACTAGAAGAAAAAAA
>MU226835.1:3775276-3842960 GCA_018584345.1 Thuja plicata | reverse complement strand
ATTAATACCTTTGATAGTAATGCTGAAAATTCAGGGGATAACAGTTTCAAAGTCCTTGAAGAGGAAAATTTTGAGCCTCATGACTCTCCGAGTCATGAGAAGGATAATATGAAAGATGAAGATGAAATAGATAGAACCTTCTAGGGGAGTAAATTTTAGTCTCTCCAAACAGATATCCGCAGGATGGACACTGAGGTGAGAAGGACGATTGTTATGTCCCCTTTGGAAATTGCCAAAAATAAATCAATTTATAGTTATAATTTGGATAAGTGGGTGCAGTCTGATCTGGTGGAACTCAAAAATAGATGCATTAAACTGGAAAACAAGAGTTCCATGATTGAAGAAACCATTAATACTATCAGTAAAGATATCTCCCATAATCCCAATGTTTCTGTTAATGATGGTACTGAGGAAAAAATCAGAAATGCTATTGAGCTAGCAATGATTCCCATCCAGAAGAAAATTAACGGGAATGAAGAAATGTTGAAACACTTGCTCACGATGGTAAACACTGGAATGAAGGCTACTCTCGAGAATCTGATTTCTCTGAGCAATTGGCTAGAAAGTAATAAAGACAATGCTGATCACCCTGTTTCTTCCTAGCGTTTGGGACCTGGAACTCGCACTAGATCCAAGATGCAGAAGAATGAGGATCCGGATCTCCAGAAGCTGAGAGAGAACGTGATGACAATGAAGACTCAGCTGGTGGATTCTGAAAGCTTTCTAAAATCTATGCTCTGACTTTGGTGCTGGTGGTCTTTTTCTCTATTTTCTTTCCAGCAGTTCTTGTGTTTTTTGTTCTCTATGTAATTGTTGCCAAATCTGGGTTTTGACCCACTGTTGATTGTTCCTCTTTCTTGGGGATAGTCTGTTGCTCTTTGGGCTTTTTTGCCTGTCCTCTCTTTGCTTTGTTAAAGGGTTTTGGGGTTCCCTTCAAAACCTGCTTTTACCTTAATCAAAAACTTTGCAACGCCACTTGGAAACTTTCATAAGCCGCGTAAGCCACTGGAAAGTGTCACATGTAAACATTGTAAAACCACCTATCAATAGGAAAATGCCACTTGCAAACAGTAGAGTGCCGCGTAGAGGAATTCTAGTAACCACGTACCAACATTTGAAAGCAGCCTGCACATAGGAAAGAGCCACCCAGAAATAAAGAAGGGAAAATAGTGGATATTTCCCAGAGGTTTTAAAATAAGATACTAACATTTTTGGATACCGTTTTTGGGACTTTACCTCTGTGTACCAGAAAATTGATCAAAATTTGCCATTATTCAACTTTTTGAAAAATCATCCAAGGACTGATCAATTAAGTGAGATAAAAAGCCTAAGATCTTCATTCAATTTATGTTCATGCTAGCTTTTATGCAATCTCATTACATTAAGGCTACCCTACAACCTAATGGATCTTATCTAAGGCAAGAGTGTCCTTTTCCAAGCTATCCTTTTAGTTCTTCAAGACCTTTACCGGAACCTATAAAGGAAATAGAGCCAACAATTTCTTTTCCATTTGGCAATATTGACCATGACCAAATCAACCATTTCAACAAGGATACGAATAACAATGGATTGGGAAATTCTTATCCTAACAACCAAGGATCAAATAACAATACCAATGGAGGAGGAAACATTGACCCTAACAATCAAGGGTTAAACATCAACAACCTTGGAGGAATTAACCTTGACCCAAACAACCAAGGGTTAAATAATAATAATAATGGGGGCAACATTGACCCTAATGATGAAGAAGCAACCGATGAAAAGGTTAATGAAGCAATGCAAATTCCCTTCTTCATGAATTTTATGGAAAAGGTGTTGGAAAAAGACAAGGAAAAGTACTTTCTAGACCTAGCACAAATGGGTCTCAAACTTCCACATGACTATGATGTCAACAAACTTAAACAAAAAGAAGCCGAGGATAACCCCACTGATATCATGAACAAGAAATTTCAACTTTTCCAAATACAATTGGACACGATGAAACAAAGCAGGGTTCCTAAACCCTTTTCTATCGAAGATTTGTGTCCTTTTCCATTTGATAAGTCATTAATCATGGTTCCATTCCCAACTAATGCTATCTTTCCTAAATATGACAAATATGAAGGAACAACTGATCCTCAAGATCACTTATGGTAATTTTGCACCTTAAGTCTAGAGTTCATGCATGACACAACTTACCTAATGAGATTATTCCCTAGAATTTTGGGAGGTATGACAATGGAGTGGTTTTTTAAGTTACCCTCCGGCATCCGAACCTTTGAATAATTGGCATCTAAGTTTGTAACTCATTACTCTTATAATATCAAACATGAGATTACAATGCTTAATTTATGTAACACCAAGAAAAGATAAGGAGAGGGATTCCTAATTTTCCTACAATGATGGAGAGCATTATTTTCTAGATACTCTCAAAGTGTACCCAAAAAGGAGAAGATGGATATCTTTGTGAATAGCTTGAATCATCAAATTAACTATTGGTTAAGGATACAATGTCCTAGTTCATTCCAAGACCTAATTGAGAATGGGGTAACAATAGAAGAGGTATTAGTCAAAAGTGGAGAAATTAAAATTTACAAGGGTAACAAGAATAACAACAACAACAACAATACCTCTAATACCAATCAAAATTGCAATACCCCCAACAACAACCGGTTTTGGATGAGAAATAACAAAAATAAAGGAGTGGTCAACGATGGAGTGGTAGAGGCAAATAATTTAAAGGCCAGCCCTTCCAATCTCACTCAAAGTTAAGTTCAAGCCAATAACTTGAATCAAGCACCCAAAGTTCCCTTTAATAACAACAATACTAATAACAAATTTGGGAATAATCAAGGGGCTTACAAGCCTAAACATTTCTTTGAACCTACACCCAAAAGGACATTCACTAATTTGGGTGAACCATTGGAAAATGCACTAAGGAAACTTATTGTAAATAAACTTATTGACCTGCCAAGGGCTCAACCATATGAACCTCAAATCAAACCAAATTGGTGGAGTGAGAATAACCATTATGAGTACCATATATATCGGGGACATAAGACCAATGATTGCATGCATCTCAAACATGTGGTACAAGATCTCATTGACAATGGTGTGATAATAGTAGAAGGCCCTCAAACTAATGACGACCACATGACTTTTAAGACTCCTTTCTATAAACATGAAAAAGGAGAATCTTCCAACTCCAAAAATTGAGGAAACAATGGGAACAATGCAAGAGGCAATAACAATGTTAACTTTGCACATACCTATGATAATACTATCAATGCTATATCCGGTCATGAGATTACTACCAATGTTGTTGTGATCAAATATCAACCTAAAGTGGAAACCTCTAATGCCATCACAAGGGGCAAGCCTCAAAGGTTACCCTACAAGGGAGTACTCCTATTACTATTGGTCCCAAAACACCAATTATTTTGGCTAAACAAACACCACCTACAACAAAGCCTTATAGTTTGGTGGATCAATTACAAAAGACTCTAGCACAAATATCAATTTTGGAGTTATTGAAATTATCTCCTAATCACAAGGAGATCTTGGAAGAAGCCTTAGGTTAGACCACTATTCCTATAAACTTGGAGGAAGATAAATTTCAGAACATGGTAGGACATCTCATAGCCCCTCATTGTCTTTCATTTTCAGAGCAAGATGATATCTCTATCACACATCCTCAAAACTTACCCTTGCACATAGAAGTGTTAATCCAAAGGCATATGGTAAAGAGAGTTCTCATAGATGGGGGAGCTAGTCTTGATATTTGCACTTTAAACCTTGTCAAGTCATTAGGGTTAACTGAGTCCTCCATTGACCCTAAAAAGAAAATCACCTTTAAGGCTTATGATGAGGAGAAATGATCTTCAAAGGGTATGATTATTCTAAAAATTCAAGTGGGAGCTATCAAAAATAATACCATATGTCAGGTCCTTGATATGAAATTGACTTACAATATCCTATTGGGAAGGCCATAGATACATGAAATGCAAGTAGTACCTTATACCTATCACAAATGCATAAATTTTCCACACATGGGGGAATAGATCATGATTGGTGGAGACTCAAATCCATTCCAATATTGCAATACCTTGAAGAAAAGTCACAAACTATTCATACCTCATAATAGGGAAGGAGTCATCCCTAATATTGCCATGGAAGAACAAAAAGAGGAAAGTTCAAAGCCAACATAAAATGTTACATCAACTTCTAACCCTAATCAAACTAACTCAACTACATCAACTAAGTGAAAAGAAAAGATGAGTTATGAGGGTCAAAATTCAAATGATAATTCAGTCAAGACTTCAACATTGAGAATGGAAACTTTGAAACCCACTAAGGAAGAAAGATAACAAGCTAAGCAGGATCATTATCAAAATATGAATGACATGATGAATCAATTTGAGAAACAATGCAAAATTCACTCAAAAGGGGTAGGGGAATATTTTGTTTCCCTATTTGATTTATCTACATTTCCAAGGATACATGGGAAGCCATCCAAAAATCATCAACCCCAAAAAATACAATTCTCATTTTGTGAGAGAATGTGAAAAACAAGAAATGGAAAAAGAGGATAATGAAGTATTACAATGTCTTTATAAACATGAGGATAATTCAGCTAATCCCATTGAAAGGGTACAACATATCAACATCAAAACTGATCAATATGGAAAAGGATTTGATATCATGAAGAAAATGGGATATAAGGGGAGAGGACCCTTAGGAGTTTGACATAGGGGATTGTTAGAACCTATTGAACCAGTTTGGAGAGCAAAAGAAGAGAAAGACGACATAGGTTTTCAACATAAAGGAGAAAGTTCAAGTCCCATGCATGATTTTCGTGCACATATACACATGGTAGGTTCCAAAAGTGAAGATGATTCTAGGGATTATGAGTGGGATTCCTTTTTCAAAGAATATTTTCATGACATAGAGGTTGATACCATTCACACTTATGCAACTCCTCCTAAAGTTGAGAATCAAGAACATGTGACTCAAAGTTTGACTTCTATTCAAACATCAAGTGAACCTCAACAATCTAATGTAGAAAAAGAACCTCCTTACACTCAATGGGTAGGATAACCTTGGGAACCTTCATGGGTGGGAGGTTATAACCTAGTGTTTAATCCACATGATTTCTTTCCCATGGAAATCTTAGAGGACTCTAGTGAAGAGGATTTTGATCCTTCTTCCATGGACCATCTTGAAGAGGCACATGTCATAGACCTTGAAAATAAAATGTATGAACCATAAAATGAATTCATGTCCCTCAATAATTAAAATTATAATCCATACAATGAATCCTTGTCCTTAATTCACCCCAAACTTATTGATTGGGATCTTTCCAAGCCAAATGACTAATTGTACTTCCCAAATGACAATGCAATGACCTTATACCTAAATGTAGTTGAAAAAAATTATTCCATAAATGAATTAACTTTGGCCATGATGATAGGGGAAGGTTTTCAAGCTCTTAATCCACAAAATGAAAAGAAAAAATACAAAAAAATGAGAAGGTCTAGTGGTGAAAACCACCATGTGGCAATGCTAGACCCAAAAAAAGTAAAAATAAAGGATGTTTCCGAAGATGAAAAACCAATGGTGGCACCTAAGGAAGAGGGGTTGGAAACCTTACCAGAACATGAAGATTAAACATCACCTATACTCATTGAAATAACAAAAAAGGTTAACATTGGTACCGAAGTCGATCCCAAATTTATTCACTTGGCAGCATCTTTGAATCCCTTGGAGAGGAAAGAGTTTATCAAATTATTTCAAGAAATGAAATTCAAATTTGCATGGTCATATGCCGACATGCATGGATTGGATCCAATTTTCATAATGCATCATTTGAATGTGAAACCCAGGGTTAAGCCCGTCAAGCAGAAATTGAGAAAAATGCATCCACCTGTAGCCCTTTTAGTAAAAGCAGAATTTGAAAAGTTACTCAAGGTGGGATTCATAAGAGTAATTGCATATGCAGCATGGATCTCCAATATTGTACTGATTATTAAACATGATAAATCCATAAGGGTTTGTATGGATTTCATATATTTAAACCTTGCTTTCCCAAAAGATGACTTTCCATTACCTAGCATTGATTCTACTGTGGATCTAACTGTGGGTAATTATATGTTTTTTCTTATGTATGGATTTAGTGGATATAATCAAATTCACATTGCACCTAAGGATCAAGAGAAGACAACCTTTACATTTCCATGGGGTACCTTTTGTTGGAATGTGATGCCCTTCGGTCTCAAAAATTCTGGAGCAACTTATCAAAGAGCAATGACTACCATTTCCCATGATATGATGCACACCTTCCTAGAAGACTATGTGGATGATATTCTAGCTAAGTCACATGAAAGAAAATATCACTTACCCATACTTGAAAATATTTTTACAAGGCTAGAACAATTCAAAGTGAGACTCAAACCAAAGAAGTTTTCTTTTGGGGTACAATCCAGAAAACTCCTAGGGTACATTGTTTCTACAAAAGGCATTGAAGTAGATCCTGAAAAAGTACAAGCAATAATGGACATGGACATTCCCAAGAATATTAGTCAAATGAGGTCACTACAAGGAATACTTAAATCTATAAGGAGGTTATTTCTCAGTTGGCGGAAAAATGCCATTCAGTCACAAGGTTTCTACATAAAGACACCATCTTTACATGGGATGAGGAATGTGATAAAGAATTTACATTGTTGAAAACATACTTGATGAATCCACCCATATTGATGTCACCTATTCAAGGAAAACCTTTATTACTTTATATTTTAGCAATGGAAAAATCTTTAGGAGTCTTATTGGCACAAGAAGATAATGAAGGAAAAGAAAGAGATATCTACTAATTGAGTAGAACTTTGATCAAATATGAATTAAAATATAGCTTTATGTAAAGGGCTTGCCTAGTAGTGGTATTTTCCTCTCAAAAGTTAAGACGTTATATGTTGATGCATAAGGTGAAGCTAATAGCCAAAATTTATCCATTGAAATACTTATGTAGCAAAATAGCTCTAACTGGAAGGATTCAAAAGTGGGTAATGGTGCTTGGTGATTTTGACATTGAGTATGTGGATAGGAAAGCAATCAAAGGTCAAGTTATTGCATATCAATTGGCCGATTATCCTTTAGAGTCTACACATCCCATTCAAGTGGAGTTTCCTAATTTTGAGATTGTTAATGTGGAAGATAAGACATGGACTTTATTCTTTGATGGATCTTACACCCAAAATGGTAGTGGGGAAGGCATTCTTTTGATCACACCACAAGGTTACACAATCCCAAAATCTTACAAGTTATTGTTTCCTTGTACAAACAACATTGCAGAGTATGAAGCTTTGGTCATAGGTATCAAGATGGCTTTGGAATGGAATGTCATAGAATTACAAGTCTCTGGGGACTCTCAATTAGTCATCAATCAAGTCAATAATGAATATAATACCAAGGTTGAAAAATTGATGCCTTACAAGAAATTGTTGGATGATTGGAAAAAGTACTTTTCTTTGATTACTTTTGAACAAATTCCACGTGACAAGAATAGAGCAGTGGCTGCAATGGCTACCTTGGCATCTTTGCTTCAAATGCCCGATCAAAATGAAAGGTATGAGTTCTTGGTGGAAGAATTAGTTAAAATATCATTTCACCTACCTGATACCCAAATTATTGCCCTTTTAAATGGACACAACTCACCATGGTATGGACCCATTTATGCCTACCTTAAAAACCAAACCTTACCTATAGAGCAAACCCATTCTCAAAAGAAAAATTTTATAAGACAAGTGGCTCGTTATACCATCCTTTCTGACACATTATATCATAAGGGTCTTGACATAATTCTACTTATATGTCTAGAGGAAGATGAATCAAAATTAGCATTAAAAGATGTCCACAAGGGGATTTCTGGGTCACATTCAAGTGGTTTAAACCTAGCTAAGAAAATCCTACTTATGGGGTACTTTTGGAAAACCTTAGAAAGAGATGCTTGTCAGCTTGTAAAAGTTTGTGCAAAATGTCAATACCATGGAGACATGATCCATGCACTAGCATAAGAATTACACCCATTTGTCACACCATGGCCATTCTACCAATGGGGTTTTGATTTGATTGGTATGATCTATCCACCTTTTTCAAATGGACATAAGTACATTCTCACAGCAACAGAGTACTTCACTAAATGGGTTGAGGCTATCCCTTTAACAATTGCAATAGGGAAGCAAATTTCCATGTTCATCCTTAATCATATCATTTGCAGATATGGTATTCTTCACACCATCATCATGGATAATGGAAAAAATTTTAAGAACAAGGATGTATATGAACTGTGTGATACATTCCATATTACTCATCACTCTTCATCCATTTACTATCCCCAAGGTAATGGACAAGCAAAGGCTACCAACAAGAATATCCTCAAAATCCTCAAAATATTTGTTGGTAAGTTAGGTAGAGATTGGCACCTTCAAATCAATCCAGAATTATGGGCCTATAGAACTAGTATTCGCACCCCGACAAGAGCTATACCTTTTTCTTTGGTTTATGTGGCCGAAGTTGTTCTACCTTTAGAAGTTGAAATACCATCCCTAAGAGTTTCATTTCTTGGATTAATCATGGATGGGGATTATAGGGTTGCATGACTTCAACAATTGGAATCGTTGGAGGAAAACCAAAATCAAGCTTATGATCATTTGAAAGTGTATGAGAATCAAATCTCACAAAACTATAAAAAGCATATTAAACCAAGGACCTTTCAAGTAGGAGATATAGTATTGAGGAAGAATCATAAAAATCGGGTTGATAGAGAAAATAAAGGAAAGTGGGAAGTGAATTGGCTTGGTCCTTTTGTCATTGTTTCTTCTTTTGGAATGGGGACTTACAAATTGGCCGATTTTGATGGCGATGAATTGCAAGAACCTATCAATAGCATTCATCTTAAGAGGTTTCACACCTGATTAGACGAAAGAGTATCTGAGGAAAGAGAATTAGTTGAGATTATCAGATGAGTCAACATCAACTTTGTACATGAGAAAAAGTCAAAATACAAAAAAAAAGGAGAAAAGATCAAAATACAAAAAAATTAGAAAGTTCAAAAGCCAAAAACATTGGAAAAGAAGAAAATCAGAAAAAGGAGAAAATTGAGCATGAAGAAATAAAAAAAAATTGGAAATTAAAAAAAAAATGTTGTCTTGGTGAAAACCTAGCAAATAGGCACCTTGATGATAAAAAAATAAAAAAAAAATAAAAAAAAAATATATATATTGAAAAAGAGAAAAAAGTTGCCTTGGTGAAAACCTAGAAATAGGCGCCTTGATAGAAAAAAGAAAAGAAAAGAGCAATAATCCCAAAAAGTGAAAACCTGGAAACATGAGCCTTTTGTCCCTTAGGTCTTTCCTAGTCACATTTGTCCATATTGCATTTCATCATCTCATTTGTATATCCTCATTGCATCCGTCATTTGTGCATAAGTCATAATAAAGTCTCAAAGTTGCATTGTTACATTCTAGGTCTCATTTTTCCCTAAGTTTCACATTGATCACATTTATCACTTGAGGGAAATCATCATGGATTTTGGTAAACTGGATTCAAAAGTGCACAATTTTGGTCACACGAAAGAAGAAGATTTTCAGATTCAGAGGAGAGATAATTTTGGAACCTTTGATGGATATCATTGTTCAACCCTAAACAGTTTGATCGTACAACACGATCCTTGAGTTTCATTGAATTATTTTATTAGGATTAAAAATTGATAAACCCTAAATGATCAGCATGTTTGGAATTCTTTTTGAAAATCTTGATACATTTCAAAACACTTGGAATTTTTGATGAGTTTTTCATTGACTTTTTTGAGTCATGTTCTTTTTATCTAATCAATGATATTTCAAATAGATTGGCAATGATGGAGACATGATGTTTTCTTAACTTCTGTGTGATTGTTTTGAGGGAGATCCTTTAACTTGTGTGAATTTTTCTTAGGACATGGTCATCAAAGAACCATTGAGGACATTCATATAGGAAGGATGGTTAACCTTTGTTTGTTTACGCAAAAGGATACCTTGGCTATTTAGATCTTGCATATCTTAATACCAACATCCACTTATAACATTGAATCTGATGAAACCGGTATTCATACTCCCATAGTTGGTCATTCAACTAGTGAGGGTTGTACTAGTTTCCAAAGGGGTTACCAAATGAGATGAAAGTCATATTCATATTCTTATGGTCGCAGTGGCACCAGTAAGGATTGTATCGACTCCTAGTTCCACAACACTCAATGATGAAAATATATCTCTATTTGCATTTCTTTCACAAACCTCAAGGAAAATTAGTTGCATTGCATTTTCATGTTAGATTAATTTCATTTTCATGTTAGATTAATGGCATTATTTTTAGCGTGTTTCCAAGTTCAAGGGGGTTAATTAATATGGGCGATACATCAATTCAATGGTTTCAAATCATCAATGTGAGATTATCTTTTGCATTCATAGCATTAATCATTATTCATTATAAATTCATATCAAGAGAAAAACAAAGAAAAGAAGCATTAATCATTAGTCATTTATCCAATCATCATTTAGGACTTGCATTTCATAAATTAAGTTGCATACATCAAAATACAAAAAGATAGTTGCATTCATTTTACCATTACACTAAGTATTGCATCCATATCATTGCATTGCATTACCCATACATCATGATAAAATTATAAAATCATATAGAAATAAGTCGCATTAACATCATTTTCATCCATCTATCTATGTCATACTCTAAGACATTGCATCCATAGCATAATAAAAGTAAATGTATCATAGAATCATGTAGATTTGCATAAAATAAATCTCACAACAATATCATAAAAGGGGAATCAATGGAAGATCATCATAAATAAATGTCCATCATCAAATGTCTATAACAAATCTGTATATCAAAGTCCTGATCAAAACTCCACATGATAGATCAATACAATATCTAGATATCATAGATCTCTATCTATCTCATGACCTAGTAGGGGCACCTGATCCATCTCCCACAATACCTGTACCTAACCCTCTTATGCCATCAGGATCACCATCACTTGATCTATCCTATGTGGAAGGTGGTTCCTGACTAGTGCTAGCACTAGTAGGTAACTCAGCTAAAGTAGCCAAGAACTGTTGCAACATAGTCGTAACATGATCCAACTAACGAGTAGCTACAGTCATCCCTTCCTATAATCCTTGAACATCCTGAACTAAGCTATCCAAAATGGGGGGAACTGGAGGTGCCTGTGATGATGGAGGGACCTGAGGTTCCTGTGGTGCTAAATGAACCTGTGGTATCACCTGTGTTGTACTACTCTATGGATCTACTAGAGGATCAACCTGTCTCAGTGGAGATGGAGGTCTCTATGGATCCTGTACCTATAATGGAACCTATAGAGGGACCTATTTGGCAACCTAGACTCATCTATATCTCTTCCTATCCCACTCTACACCAACTCTATCGGGAGCTTGTCTCTAGGGAGGTGTCTGTGCCTGCACTCACCTCTATCTAGGCTGACCAAATCCACCACCTCGGCCCCTAACATGCCTACCCCACATCCGAGGTCCTGTAACTCTCTATACCCTAGGAACCCTAGGTTCTCTCTAAACCCTCTATCTCTAAGGTCCCTGGCCATCTCCATAACCATCATCATCATCTCCTTCATCATCATCTGATAGATCATCCACATTAGGAATGGGATACACTGGATCAGTGAATCTGAGGAACCTATGCTATGAGAACCACTCTTGATACTCAGCAAACATACTTGCATCAGCTACATGTGTCATAATATCCCATCTTATATGCCCAAGCTTCTCAATCTATGCATAGGCATACTGATAATCAACCTGAGCTCCCCACATGGATCGCTCTGTCTATACCCTAGCATAAATTGCCATACCTTGGGGCATATCCTGTACTCAACCATACTGATGGAGCACTCTCCCAAAGAAAAATCTCTCTATACATAGTGGTGATCGACCAATCATCCACTAAGGGGAAAACATATAAGGAAACTCTTCATCATCCTCTTGCCATCCCTTGCATCCTAAATATTGTCTCCATACGACCTGATCAATATCATTGATAGTACAAAAAAAAAAATCAACCTTGCCCAGATGATGCTGGACAAGCATACCATTGTACAAGAGGCATATGGATAACCTCGGGCCTACACTCATGCCAAGATAGGTTTGGTGATAGGGATATGCTCCCAAGTCCACAGCTGTAATAAAAATGCATCTATTGAGATAGATGTGCTATGCCTATATACAATCTCATGTAAATCATGGTAAAGATGGGCCACACATAGGAACCCCAGTTGAATCTCTAAGGATGTGCAATCAAGTCCTCCAATATACGGCCCCATCCAACTGCAAAGCCCCGACCTCTACTATCAAGAAGCAATACTCCTCTGATAACTGCTCCTAGTAATACTGGAAATGTAGGAAATGAAGCAAACTGTGCCCAAGTAACGCAATCATTCTCAATGGTGTTGTCTTAAAACACCCATTTACATATGCTACCATCATAAATTGAATCATAGTATACCCACTCTCCACAAGTCAGCATCCTCAACAATCTGTATACATCCTCAGGGTGATAGTCATGTCACCGAGGGGTAGATAGAAAGTGTTATGGTCAGAGTGCCATCGCTCTGCCATAGCTGTCAAAAAACCTTAGTTCAACTGAAACCAAGGGAGATCAAGGAGGAAATTGAGACTACATGTCTCGATCATACATCTCTCAGGAAGAGTCAACTCATCCACTAAATAAAAAATCCAAGCAACTACACCATGTACTCGCAACTTATGGTAATGTTCCTACATTTAAAAAAAAAGTGAATCATATTATTTCTTTCTATTGGTGGCTCATTCTAAGTCAATCAAACATATTAAATCTATCCTTTCTCTATTTTGAGCACATCAACCTATTATTCCTAACCTCTAGATCTTGAGAATGGATCAATTTGGCATCATTTTAATCAATCTAATTGGCAAATCAAACATTTATCAGTATGATTTTTTCTAATATCCTAAACACTAAGTGACATCATGGAATCACATTTTCTAGCTTGGAATCAATCGAGTCATTTTAAACGTTCAATCAAAGGCAATCTTATCCTATCTATTTTAGGTTTACTCACAATTCTTTGTAGGCGACACTTGACTAAGTGTACACAGATTTTTAGCCCCACTGTATTGAAAATATCACACATGGTCCTTTAATCATTGGAGGTGGCACTTTACAAAGCACACAGCCTTTTATAGTCCTAGGCAGCTTTCAACTTTTCCTAGGCAGCCTTGAAATGCTAGGGTTTCATAGCTGACACTAAACTATTTGGGTTACAAAATTTGACCTAACTCTTGGGTGGTTGTGGATTTCTTCAACACGGCTTTGAAATGTGCGGAGGTCACTTTTCACTAATCTAGGTGGCTTTTAAAGTTTCCTAAGTGGCATTTTGCAATAATCTATCTAAAAAGCATTAAAAACTTGCAATAAATGCTATTAAATGTGCAATAAATGCACTAGGAAGGTTAAAAGCACTCACCGGAGGTCTGTAGTCAGGAGGTCTCTGATAATGGCATGCTCTTTGGCACTGATTCTCTTGTATGGGGAGCACCATTGCTGTTAATCATCACAAGATCAGAGAAAATCTCAATAGTAAAAAGTAAAAATGAATAGTAAATTTGGGTTTTTCAACCTATTTAAGCTATTTACCCTAAAAATTTGAAGATATTTGACCCAGTTGGACTAAATTGCATATTCGACACACTGGGACATCTTCTGACATCTTTTTCATCATCATTGTTTATCAGAAATGAAATCATCTTGGATCTATTCTTCATCAATTTCATCCAATCTTTGACATCTGCACATCACAATGTTTTCATTTCTAAGGGGACATCATCGTATCATCAAAATGAGATTTTGCATCATATCTTACATCAAATCTGGGGCATTAAAAATCCAAAATTTATCAGTGAAATTTCAAACTTTATCAGTGACGTATTCTGCATTAGGTTTTACATCAAGTTTCGCATCACATTTCACATCAGGTTTCACATCAAGTTCTGCATCTGGTTTAACATCAGGTTTTAATCAAATCATCAATATCAAGTTTTTCATCAGTTAATCAATCTGACATTAGCATCAAATCAATGATTAGGACATCAATTTTTCTCTGAATCAATGCCCTTTGCACATCAATTCAAAGAGGGGCATTTGTAGACACCTAAAATTGACCAGGTGTCTCTTAATCATCCAAATATGCAAATCTCAGCCAATTGCCATAAATCTCATCAAGATGCATCAAAATGGATCCAAATCATTCAAATGGACATTTATCAATTAAATTGGACAAAATCAATTAAAATCAAAGGATTAAATAATCATGAAATCCAATAATCAAATTCAAGCCTAAAAGGGATCATTCAAATTATATAATTGATTTTAATCAATTAATTGTATAGTTTTAAATCAAAAATCAAATCCAACCCATTCACCCTTACATGGATAATTTAATTAAATGATTGAATTAAATCAATCCTAATTTCTTTCAACTCAATTTGATCAACCAATGAGAATTGAGGATCTTGTCTTCTTGTCCCACCCTTTGAGGATAACCATTTAAATGGTCCCCCTATTTGAAACCATTTGAGGGATCAAACTCAACCAAGCATTAACCCATGGTCAATTCACTCTACCCCCTACCCTTGGGAATTTTTATAAATACAAGTTATTTTGTAAGCATAAGGGATCCTCAAAAATCTGAATGCATAGCATAATTACTATAGGAAATTTGTGAGCAATTGAGAGCATTTTGAGAAGCAAATTGTTTATTTGAGAGCATAATCATGAGCATTTGTGTTAGAATTTCATATAATTTGAGATAATTGAGCTAGATTTAAGCATTTTTGTTATCAATTTCTAATTCTAGGATTGTCCTTGAGAGAGATTAAGGCTGAGAGCTCTTTCAACAAAGCTTAGATAGAGAAGCATGAGATGTCATGGATTTAATTTCAATTCTTAGGCTAAATTATCATTTTGTTTTCATAGAATTGTAGTTTTGAATCCTAATTTCATGAAGGTGTAATTTATCACACACATATACCCTTTTGGATTTTCTACCTATGCATACTTTCAGTCTGATCAAAATCCCCCATTGTTGGATAGTTCTCAAAATCATTAAGGGATTGATCAAAGAGGTGACAAAAAGCCAAGTTTTCTTGATCTAGGCTCATGCCGGCTTTCAACCGATTACATTACATTAAGTCTACCCTACAATCCGACAGTTCTTACCTAAGGCAAGAGTTTCCTTTTCATAGTGATGATTTTACTTCTTTGCAACAACCAATGCAAGAACCAAGGAAGGAAGTAAAACCGCATATAGCATTCCCATTTGGAAATATGGACCCCGACCTAATCAAAAATTTCAATAGAGATAAAAAAAATAATAATGGAAATGGCGAGGTCGATAACAATGGGGCCCATGGAAGGGGAATATACCTTAACAATCAAGGGGTAGATCCTAATAATAATGGAGGAAATGTGGACCCTAATAATGAAGAGGCAATTGAGGAAAATGTTAATGAGGCGGTCCAAAGCCCATTCTTCATGAATCTCATGGAAAAAGTGTTAGAACGAGATATGGAGAAGTATTTCCTAGACCTAGCACAAGCGGGGACTAAACTCCCCCACAACTTTGATGTTGATCAACTCAACAAAAAATAAAAAGAAGCAAACATGATCGACATAATGAATAAGAAATTTTAATTATTCTGAATGCAATTGGACACCATGAAACAAATCGGGGATCCTAAACCCTTTTCTATCAAAGCTTTGTGTTCTTTTCCATTTGACAAGACCCTAATTATGGTCCCATTCCTAGGTACTATTGTTTTTCCTGAATACAAGTATGAAGGAGCATCTGATCCCTAAGATCATTTAAGGGAGTTTTGTGCATTGAGCTTGGATTTCATGCATGACACAACATATTTAATGAGGTTATTTCCTATAATTTTAGGAGGTATGGAAAAGGAGTGGTTTTCCAAGTTACCCTCTGGCATCCGTACTTTCAAGGAATTGGCCTCCAAATTTTTAACTCACTATTCCCATAATATCAAACATGAGGTTATGATGATTACTTTATTTAATACCAATAAAAGAGAGGGAGAAGAATTCATACTTTTCTTACAAAGGTGGAGAGCGGTATTCGCTAGGTACCCTCTAAGTGTACTAAAAAATGAGAAGATTGATATCTTCATTAATAGATTGAGTAATGAGATGAATTATTGGTTAATATTGCAATGTCCTAGGTCTTTCCAAGAAATAATTGAGAATGGAGTTACCACGGAGGAGGTATTGGTTAAAAGTGGAGAACTTAAGCTTTATAACGATAATAAGAATACCAACAACATTACCTCCAATAAAAATAAAAATAGAAATCCTCCTAACGATAACCGATTTTGGATGTGGAACAATAATAAAGGTGTGGTAAATGATGGAGTTGTGGAAGATAAAAATTTGAAGGCCACTCCTTTTACTCTTACAAGAATACCTACTCAAGTTAACAATATAATTCAGGCACCCAAAGTGCCTCTCAACAACAACAACAATAATAAAAACTTTTGGAATATTCAAGGGGCTAACAAGCATAAACCTTTCTTTGCACCAATGCCTAGAAGGACATTCACACGTTTGGGTGAACCAATTGAGAATTCAATGGGAACCATAATTGCTAATAAGATTATTGAATTACCTAGGGCTCAACCCTATGAACAACAAATCAGGCCTAATTGGTGGATTGATTCCAACCATTGTGAATACCATAGGAATTGAGGACACAAAACCAATGATTGTATGCACCTAAGACATGTGGTGAAAGATTTGATTAAAAATGGTGTAATTAAGACAGAAGGGCCCCAAAATAATGAGGATCATATAGTTGTTAAAAAACCTTTCTGTAATCATGAGAAAGGTGAATCTTCAATCAAAAAATCAAGGCAACAACTCCAAAGGTAACAACAATGTCATTTTTTCTCATCATTATGACAATACTATCAATACCTTATCCAAGCATGAGCATGTTGTTAATGTTGTGGTGATTATGGAACAACCCAAAGTGGAGACTTCTAATTCCATCACTAGGGGGAAAGAATCAAGGATTACCCTACAAGAGGGTGCTCCTAAACCTATTTGCCCTAGACAATAAAATATTTTGGCTAAAAAACTATGTACTTCAACAAAGCCTTATAGTTTGGTTGATCAATTGCAAAATACTCCATCACAAATTTCTATTTTGGAGTTACTAAAACTTTCTCCCAATCACAAGGAGATCTTGGAAAAATCCTTAGTGGAGACTAATGTTCCTATAACTTTGGATGAAGATAAGTTTCAAAATATGTTTGAACATCTCATTGTACCACATTGTCTTTCATTCTCTGAATAAGATGATATGTCCATTACTCACCCTCAAAATTTTCCCTTTCATATAGAAGTTCTAACACAAAGGCATAGGGTCAAGAGAGTTCTCATTGATGGGGGATCCAGTCTCGACATTTGCACATTGAACCTTTTCAAGTCTTTAGGGTTAGCCAAATCATCCATTGATCCTAAAAATAAGATTACCATTAAGGCTTATGATGAGGAAGAAAGATCTTTGAAAGGCATGATTGTTTTACCTATTCAAGTTGGACCTATCAAAAAAGACACCATATGTCAATTCCATGACATGAAGCTAAGTTATAATATATTATTGTGGAGACCATGGATTCATGAGATGCAGGCGGTGACTTCCACCTATCATCAATGCATAAAATTTCCACACATGGGTGAAGAAATCATAATTGGAGGAGATTCTAATCCCTTTCAATATTGTAACACATTGAAATTTAGTCATGAACTATTTATTCCTCATAATAGGGAAGGAGTCATCCCTAATGTCACCATTGAAGAACCTAAAGAGGAAGGTTAAAATTTAACATCAAATGCTACATCTACCTCAAACCCTTATCAAACTAACTCATCTACATCAACTAAGGGAAAGGAGAAAGTGAGTTATTAGGGTCAAATTTCACATGAAAATTTAGTTAAAACTTCTACATCAAAGGTAGAAATTTTGAAACCTTCCAAGGATGAGAGAGAACAAGACAAAAAGTACCAATACCAAAAGATGAGAGAAATGATTCATAACTTGGAAAAGAAATGTAGAATCAATTCCAAAGGAGTGGGGGAATATTTCACTTCCCTATTTGATTTTCCAACATGGGAAACCATCAAGTGTTCATCCACCTCACAAATATAACTCTCATTTTGTAAGATAGAGTTAAAAATAATCCCTAGAAAAGGAGGACAATGAAGTTTTACAATGGCTCTACAGAGAGGAAGATACTTAAAAAAATCCTGTGGAAAGAGTACAACTCATCAATATCCAAACTAAGAAATATGGAAAGGGATATCAAATTATGCAAAAAATTGGATAGAAGGGAAGAGGACCCTTAGGATTTAGGAATAGAGGATTGCTAGAACCCATTGAACCTGCTTGGAGATAAAAGGATGAGAAATATGGAATAGGTTATCAAGACAAAGGATAAATTTCAAACCCTATGCATGATTTTCATGAACATGTACACATGGTAAAATCTGAGAGTGAGGATGATTTTGGAGGTTATGAGTGGTATTCCCTATCCAAAGAATCTTGTAATGATAAATAGGTTGATGTTATTCACACATATGGTATCATTCCTAATTTCAAAAGTCAAGACAATGAGAATCAAGGTTTGAATTCTATACAAGCATCAAATGAACCTCAAGAATCCAATGTAGGTCAAGCATCTAGGGGTAATCAATAAATAGGTAAAACTTGGGTACCTTCCTGGGGGTGATTCAAATGTTATATTTAATTTGCATGCTTTCTTTCCCATCGAAATTCACGAGGACTCTAGTGAGGAAAATTTTGATCCTACCTCCATGGAGCACCTTGAGAAATCACATGTTATAGACCTAAGAGATACAATGTACAAAACTTCAAACAAGGTCATGTCCTTGAATCCTTTGAATAAAAACATGCCTAATGAGTCCTTAGCCTTACTTCATCCCGAAATCATTGATTGGGATTTAACCAAACCAAATGAATTACTATACTTCCCCAATGAAAATGCAATGGCCCAATACCTAAATGTGGTTGAGCCATCTTCTTCAACCAATGAATACAATCTGGACATGATGATAGAGGTAGGGGTCCAAGCTCTCAATCCACAAAATAAAAGAAAGAAATTCAAAAAAATCAAAAGGTCTAGTGGTGAAAACCACCATGTGGTAGTGCTAGAACCTAAAAAGGTAAAAATATTGGATGTTTCCAAAGTTGAAAACCTAATTGTGGCACCTAAGGAAGAGAGGTTGGATACCCTACCAGAACATGATGATGAGAGATCTCCTATTCTCAAAGAGCCAATGGAAAAGGTTAACATTGGAACCAATTTGGAACCAAAGTTTATTCACTTAGTAGCATCACTAACCCCATCAGAAAGGAAGGAGTTCATCAAATTATTTCAAGAAAATAAAATTAACTTTGTGTGGTCATATGTTGACATGCTAGGGTTAGATCCAAGATTCATAATGCACCATCTTAATTTGAAACCCAACATCAAGACTTTAAAGTAGAAATTGAGAAAGATGCATCAACATGTAGCTCTATTAGTAAAGGAAGAATTAGAAAAGCTACTCAAGGTTGGATTCATCAGATTAATAGCCTATAGAGAATGGATATCCAACATTGTACCAGTTACCAAACATGATAAATCCATTAGAATATGCATAGATTTTTGAGATCTTAACTTGGCTTGTCCGAAAGATAATTTTCCATTGCCTAGCATTAATGCTATATTGGATTTAACAACTTGACACTCTATGTTCTCATTAATGGATGGATTTAGTGAATATAATCAGATTTGCATAGCACTTGAAGACCAAGAAAATACTACTTTTACATGCCCATGGGGAACCTTTTGTTGGAATGTGATGTCCTTCGGTCTCAAAAATGCTAGAGAAACTTATTAAAGAGAAATGACCACTATCTTCCATGACATAATGCACACCTTCCTAGAAGACTATGTGGATGATATTTTAGCTAAGTCACATCAAATAAAAGATCATCTTCCTATACTAGAAAATATTTTCACAAGGTTGGAGCAATTCAAAGTGAGATTAAACCCAAAGAAATGTGCTTTTGGGGTTCAATCTGGCACACTCTTAGGCTATACAGTTTCTACAAAAGGCATAGAAGTGGATCCAGAGAAAGTACAAGCAATAATGGAAATTAAAAGTCCCAAAAATATCAGTCAAATGAGGTCACATCAAGGAAGACTTCAATCCATTAGGAGTTTCATTTCTCAATTGGCAGAAAAGTGTCATTCATTCACAAGATTGCTATACAAAGATACCATTTTTACATGGGATGATGAATGTGAACAAGCCTTCACTTTGTTGAAAATGTACTTGGTCAATCCACCTATCTTGATGTCTCCTATCAAAGGAAAACCATTATTATTATATATTTCAGCAATAGAAAGATCTTTAGGGGTCTTATTGGCACAAGAGGATGAGGAAGGAAAGGAAAGAGCTATTTACTATATGAGTAGAACTTTGATAAAATATGAATTAAACTATAGCTTCATGGAAAGAGCTTTCCTAGTAGTGGTTTTTTCCTCACAAAAACTAAGACATTACATGTTGATGCACAAAGTGAAGTTGATTGCAAAGATTGATCCTTTAAAATACTTTCTTAGCAAAACAACCCTAACCGGAAGGATTGCTAAATAGGTAATGGTACTTAGTGAATTTGACATTGAATATGTGGAATATGAAGCTATCAAGGGACAAGTTATTCCTGATAAATTGACTGAAAAATACAATAGTGTCTACTCATCCCATCCAAGTTGAATTGCCTGATGCAGAAATAGTCAATGTGGAAGCCAAGGCATGGAAGTTATATTTCGATGGATCCTATACTCAAAATGGTTCAGGGGCAGGAATTTTTTTGATAACACCTCAAGGGTACACCATTCCAAAATCTTATAAACTTTTTTTTCCATGTACAGAAAACATTGAAGAATATGAAGCTTTAGTCATAGGCATCAAAATGGTTTTAGAATGGAATGTTACAGAATTGCAAGTTTATGGGGACTCTCAATTAGTCATCAACCAAATCAATGATGAATACCAAACTAACAATGAAAAATTGATGCCATATAAAAGAATGGTAGATGACTAAAATAAATACTTTACCTTAATCACATTTGAGAAAATTCCAAGAGAAAAGAATAGGGCTGCTGATGCTATGGCTACCTTGGCTTCATTACTCAAAATTCCTAATCAGAATGTGAGGTGTGAATTCTTTGTGGAAGAGTTGGTAAAACCAACTTTTGACTTACTTGAAACCAAAATTGTTTCCCTAATTGATGGACATGACTCACCTAGGTATGGACCAATTTATTCTTATCTTAAAGACCAAGTTTTACCTATTGACCAAACCTGTGCCCAAAAATGACATTTTATAAGACAATTCGCTCGTTATACCATCCTATCAGACACATTGTATCACAAGGGTCTTGAAGGAATGATTCCTAGGTGTCTAGAGGACAAGAAATCAAGATTATCTTTAGAAGATGTTCACGAGGGGATTTGTGGGTCACATTCGAGTGGGTTGAAATTACCTAAGAAAATCCTTCGCATGGGCTACTTCTAGAAAACCTTAGAAAAAGATGCTTTCCTCTTTGTCAAAGTGTGTGTGAAATGCCAATACCATGGAGACATGATCCATGCACCTGCATAAGATTTGCATCCTTTTATCAAACCATGGCCATTTTACCAATGGGGTTTTGATCTTATTGGAATTATTTACCCACCTTCTTCCAATGGTCATAAATATACCATTACAACAACAAAATATTATTCCAAATGGGTAGAGGTCGTACCTTTGACAACTACCATGGGAAAATATATTTCCATGTTTATCCTTAATCACATCATTTGTAGATATGGTATTCTTCATTCCATCATCACAGATAACTGAAAACAATTCAAGAACAAATATGTGGATGAACTTTGTGAAACTTTTCATATCACACATCATTCTTCCTCCATTTACTATCCAAAAGGTAATGGACAAGCCAAAGCCACAAACAAGAATATTCTTAAAATCTTGAAGAGATCAATTGATAAATTAGGAAGAGATTGGCATGTGTAGATAAATCCAGCATTGTAGGCATGTAGAGCTAGCATCTGAACACCTACTAGAGCTACACCATTTTCCTTAGTCTATGGGGCAGAAGTTGTTTTACCCTTGGAGGTTGAAATCCCATCCTTAAGAGTCTCTTTACATGGATTAATCAATGATGAGGATTATAGGGTTTCTTGACTTCAACAATTGGAATTGTTGGAGGAACACAAAACACAAGCCTATGACCATTTGAAGGTTACAACAAGCATATCAAACTAAGAGCCTTTCAAGTGGGAGACTTAGTGTTACAAGAAAACCCTAAAAACTAGGCAGATAAGGAAAAGAAGGGAAAATGGGAAGAAAATTGGCTTGGACCCTTTTTCATTGCTTCCTCTTTTGGAATTGGAACTTACAAGTTAGCTGATTACGAGTGTGATGAGTTACAAGTGCCTATTAACAACATCCATCTAAAGAGGTTCCATACCTAATCAGATGAAAGAGTATAGGAGGAAAGAGTATCAGACAAGTGTGTATCTGATGATTTTAGCATCAAATCTTTGTACATGAGAAAATTCAAAATCCAAAAAACATGAGAAAAATCAAAATTAAAAAATAATGGAAACGCAGAAAATCAGAAAAATGAGAAAATTGAGCATGAAGAAAGCAAAAAAAATTAAAAAATCAAAAAATGGTTGTCTTGGTGAAAACCTAGAAAATAGGCACCTTGATGATATCAAAAAAAATTTAAAAATAAAAAAAAAAAATTGAAAAAGAGAAAAAGTGCCATGGTGAAAACCTAACAATAGTGCCTTGGTATCAAAAAAAAAAGAAAAAAGAGCAATAAACCCAAAAGGTGAAAACCCAGCAAATAGGAAATTTTTGGTCCCTTAGGTCTTTCCTAGTTGCATTTGTACATATTTCCTTTTCATCATCTTATTTTTACATATCCTTCATTGCATTCATCATTTGTGGATAGTCATAATAAAGTCTCTCAGCTCCATGGTTGCATACTAAGTTTCATTTGCCCATGTTTCACATGGTTACATTTATCACTTGGGGGAAAAAAGAATTGGTTTTTAGTACAAACAGATTTAGAAGTGCTACATTTTGATCACATATCAAAAGCATATTTTCATCAATATAGAGGAGAGATATTGTTGACCCTTTGATGGATATCATTGTTCAAACCCAAGCATTTGACCTAACAACTTGATCCTTGAACTTCTTTGACCTTATTTTATTAGGATTAAAAATGGTCAAAACCTAAATGATTAGAATGTTTGGAATTCTTTTGAAAATATTGATACAAATTAACACACTTGAATATTTTTGATGATATTCTTTCTATTTTGTTATGTCTTTTTAGCTAATCGATGATGTTTCGACTAGATTGGCGATGACGAAGATATGATATTTTCTTGATTTTGAGTGAGTGTTTTGAGGAAAATCCACCAACTTGTGTGAATTTGTCTAAGGACATGGTCATCAAAGAACCATCGAGGAATTTCATATAGGAAGGAGGATTAATCTTTGTTTGTTTACGCAAATGGATACCTTTTCTATTTTGATCTTCCATATCTTAATACCAAAATCCACTTGCAACATTGAATTTGATGAAACTGGTATTCATACTCCCATAGTTGGTTATTCAACTAGTGAGGGTTGTACTAGTTTCCCAAGGGGTTACCAAAGAGATGAAATTAGTATTCATATCATCATTATGTGGTCAGTGATGATTATACTTGCTCCTAGTTCCACAATGCTCAATGATGATAATATATATCTTTTGCAATTCTTTCACAAAAAGCTAGTGACAATTAGTTGCATTTCATTGCATTATCATTTTAGATTAATTTCATATGTTTAGAGGATTTTTCCAAGTTCAAAGGGGGTTAATAAACTTTGGGGGTTCAATTATCAATTATCAATTCTTTCAAATCAATGATATGAGATTATCTTTTGCATTGATTCATAGGTGATGGAAGTGTTCCAAGATTTGCTTGCACTTACTCAACTAAGGAATTAACTTGCCCTAGTTTACTTAAGATCCTAATTATCTTATAGAATAGACTAAATTCTTATTTCTTCACACTCTAACACTATTCTAACTCCACACTAAGAGTTAGTTTCTCTGTGCTTAATCTTGAGAGATTTCCACCATTGAAAGTACTCCTTGTCTCTATGCTTCCTTGGATGATTCCAAGCTTAAAACTTCCCAAACATACTCACAATTGCTAAAAAGGTCATGTTTAACTTCAAGACATCCATATGAAATCCTTTCAATCCCATTTGAATGGTTCTTTTATCCCAAAGTGATCTAGTTCTACCTTCACAATTTTTTTGATCCTATTAGGCCTAGTAGCCCAATTAGCCCTATCCAGAAGGTTTTTCTGGAGTCTTGCCAAAAAATTCCACAAAAAGCTAAAAAAAAACTTATGAATTAGATACCCTTTTCCAATACCTTAAATATTTTCTAATTTTGAACTCCACAAACCATCCGTACACTAGTGTCCTAAAATGTAGGTCTTTTAGGCCTATTTTTAAGCATTGACAACAACACACTGATTGCTTGCTAGAAATGTATCAAGATGGATTAGATATGATCTAAGCTCTTAGGAAGGGTTAATTTAGACTCTAATCCTTTTTTAAATTCACTTGGTTTCTTTCCCTCAAACACCCCTTTGCAATGGCACTTGATTCTTTCTTTCTTACACTCCTAACTAAACAAACCTTGCTCGCCTAGGGCATAAACTTAAAAATAGTAGCTCAAATCTTCAGTACCTATCCTTTCATATTTACACTATAAATAGGCTCCCATAAAACATCCATCCACCCTTAGGATATTCCCATAGTTATATTTCATGGGGGAGCCATGGAAACACAAACTACTTTGGACTCGACCAGTAGACTCTCTAAAATTTAACCAATTTACAAATGCTAACAAATCAACTCTACACTACTTGCACAATGAATGAAAAAGTCTTAAAACTAACTACTCAACATAGATCCAACACTACTTTGATCAATTCAATCCATCTAATCACTTTGTAACTCAAAATGCTCGATTATTACTAAAAACCAGAATTCCAGAGCTTCTTGCTATTCCAAAAACTTGCTTACATTCAATCTACCTTGGAAAATGAGTCCTTTGGAATATTAGGATACTTATTCCACTATTTTAGGTGACTAGCATTGATTTTTCACCTCCATCTTGAGAGGAATCCAAATGTTGTCTAGGTTGCATGAAACTTTGCAATAATGTAAAATGTTGTCATGACAACATTATAGCATCTTTTACATAGATTCTTTAAACTAAATTTTATGACCTCTACTATGCTTGGTACAAGGAATATAAATTATTAAGGCCCTTTTAGGAACTTTCCCAATCCAAACTAACTCTAGGACCCATTAAGACTCATTTTCCCTACTGAAGCCAAAAATATGCATTAAAGTAAACTAACTAGACTAGGTTTGATTTGACCCTAACTATCAATCCACCTAGTAACACACCTTTCAAGACCTACTAAGGTAAAAATTAAACACATGCTGACTTGGCTAGGGTCAGTTACAAGCCAAAAAATTCTATGGCTTAGAGGGTAGCCTAGGTGCTCCTGCACCATCCTCCCTAAGTGAAATATTTCAATCACTCCTTGGATTGAGTAAGTTAGGATCAATATCCAAATTTTTGAACTTTGATTCCTTTATCCATGTTGCATCTTCAACTAGTTTTCCTTGCCACTTCACTAAGTTTTCTTTGTAATCCTTCTTTCTAGTCTTTTTGTAAATTCTGGATTCTAGTATGCAGTCTCCTTCTTGACTGGTGTAGATGGAAAATGGAGTTCTTCTACCTCTTGGATGACTTCAGTCAAGCTTTGATTTGGATAAGGTATTGGCCCTTTGTATAAGACCAAGTCTACAATGTTAAAGACAGGTGAAAAACTAGTATTCTCTAGTAACTCCACCTTGTAAGAAATTGCTCCATGTTTGGCCAGTATAGTACAGGGGCCAATTCTTCTCATCTATAGCTTGTGTGGGATTCCTCTCTATAGTCTAGCCTTGTTGAGGTGTACCATCACTAGATTCCATACCTTGAATTGAGCATCCCCTTTTCCTTCATCCACCTTGTTGACGGGACTCTTGTGACCGGGTCCGCTAGCAGATGTAAGTTGTCACCGGGGACCAGGGTACCGGCCAAATTCACTTGTAAATGTTATCTAGGGAAATGAGATTCCCCAGGCCTCCAAGCACCTGAGGGTCAGGTCTCGATGGTGTAGGGTTCATTTGGGAGATGAGACTATTTTCAAGAGGGATAGCTTGTTATCTTCAACTTGTTCTCTCCAGGGATTCAAGAAGGTGAGGTTTATCCAAGCATACTTACACTTAACAAATAAACTGAAAAAGATCCTACAGGGTTAGAAATATTTCATCTACCTATAGTTATGCTGAACATTCAAAACATCAACAATACTCTAACACACTATACTAAATACTAAAGAAACATACAACCATCAGTTCATATTTCATCAATAGCAAGGGAAAGGAGGTCCTTAATCTACTTTAAGTGTTAGAGAAAAGGACATGAAGAACACAAATCATAAAATACCGTCAATCGAGAAGACAAAATGCCAACAACATCATTGCAAGAACTCTCCCTTCTTCATTAACATTTCTTCCAGCAAGCACTGGTGCGTGGTACAATGGTGGCTCCAAGGGAGCATCTAACTACTGAAAGCTTAAACTATGGAGCATTGAGCTCTGCAACATGAGAAATGAAAAACTGATTTTCTATTACTATGGTTTGCAAAATCATCAATTTTGCTGACCCTTGGAATGGGGCCAGACTTACTATTTATACACATACACATTTAAACCTAACCCTAACTTATGTTACAATGTACAATAAAATACATTATCTAATGGCCGGTACTACCTGTGCCACTCTTCAAAAGACCTAGAGACAGAATAGGCCTGTCATGTCAGAAGAAAAAGATGATAGGTGGAATGGAAGAATTAGCCTCGAGAAGAGAGCCAAGAAAAAGAAATAAGAAATCCAATCCCCCAAGGATCGAGGCTACATGCCTCATAAATTGGAAAAGCGATGCCCTGTCTCTGATTTTCCAGGTGTACTTCTAAAGTGGCGCCTTAGGAAGACCATCTGTTAGAAAACTTCTCGCCGATCCGACATGCCTTGATGTAGATATCTACCTTCTAACAACCTTTATTATTCGCTTTGAAATTCACTAGTTGGCCTTGGGGAACGAGACACGAATCACTGAAAGAATACAAAATATAGGATCTGGGACTCCGGGATCCAGGAACTTACGTTCCAAAAGAATAAAGAATACAAAAACACATAGGTTTTCTTTGGCCCCTGGAGAAACTTTATTTCTTCTTACTGTCACTGAAGACTTGGAGGAGATGGGAGATTCCATCTTCATAGATGTCTTTAAGGCTGGCCCACCAGTATTTGGCCACTTCAATCTATTCCCCTAGGTCTGAAACATTTCCCTTAAATTCATCGACCATCTTTGTCGCATCATGACCACTGAGTATCATGCAAGTTATTCACATCATTTGGGCTCCATCTATTCTGTTCGAGGATTGATACCTTGACCCCATTAACTCATCAAACTTCCCCAAGACATGCTCCTCCAGTGTGCATGTGTCAGTGCTACATGGATTAGCCCTGGAGACCTTTGAAACAAAAGACTTGTATAAATTAAAATAATGTTGTACTACATTGATCTTATCCCACAGAGTTGCCACCAATTTTTTGATTACCCCCAATGTGAGGTCAAGTCTGGAGTGTTGGGTCCTCACAAACTCAAATGACTTTTCCCCGAAAATTCTAGATTCAGAAACAATCTCCTCTCCGAGGCTGAGGATTTCCTCTAGTTCAACCTTCCATGCCTCATAATTTTTTATGTCCCCCTCCCATATGCTGATGGTGGTTTCAGCCTGATGTAATATGTGGCGGGCTACATATAGGTCTGGGAGGGTGGACACAAGGAAACGTCAGACATTTCCCAACTGTAAGGTAACTCATTCATCAACTTCTTGGGCCTTCTTCTTCATCGCCCATAATGATTCTATTTCACTCTGCGGTAGTGGTGCATCAGATGTAGAGGCCTCCAGGGGAATAACATTGATAGGCCATGCTAGCTCAGTTAGCAACCCCATGAGGTTTGCATTTTTCTCCTTTTCTTCTTTGAGCTTTTGAGCCTCATTTTCATATCAAGCCTCTACTACCTCTTTTAATAGGTCTATTTCACCCTATTTCCCTCTCTTCCCTAGTGATATCTCCATGACATTGTAATCTCCAGCTTCGGTCATTGCTTCATCTATGTTTGGGGAAGGTGTCACTATTACTGTGACTCTTTCTCTGCTTGGCTTAGTCTGAAGGGTGTGGACTATCTGAGCTTTCTTGGCCTTCAACGGGTTCTACGCTTGAGCCATCATCTCTACCAAAGAAAGGTGGGGTCTGGGTGTTGATGGGTGGGCCTTTCTCTAGCGAGACTCCACCAACCATTGTGGCGGGTGGGGTGGCTTTGTAGCCAAAATCTGTTCCTGTGACTTCTCCCTGATATCTTTCTATCCCCTTTCATCAGGATGAGCCTCCTTTGAATCCTTCCCTGTGTCTTCTGGCTCACCGGTGATGTTTCCCCTGGTGACACCTGTGTTCTTTACCTTGCCACCTATATCCTCAACAATATTTGGATCCTCGTTGGTTCCCCCAGGGTTTTCTTCTTCTTCTTATTCTTCTTTTTTCTCTTCCTCAGCTTCTGTGGCTGGGGTGTCTTCCACCATTGGTACATCCTTGGGTAATGGGGGAGGCAATGGACCAAGGTTCAACATTTTGGCCATAGTGATTACCTCCCCAAATTTTTCCTTCGGGAGTGGCATTTGGAGCATGGCAGTTAGGATCACAGTTGTTCCCAAAGGTTAAGTTTCCCTAGCTGATGCCATTTGTTCACTTTGTTGTTGTTGCCTTGAAACTCCCATATCCTGTATTTCTAGGACTTCAAAGGCTATCTCTTGTTCTATCCCTTTCTGCACAAGTTCTTGTTCAAGAGCTTCCTCTTGCTCTAGGATTTCAGCCTCTGTCTGCTCAATGTCCCCCTACAAATTCCCGAACTTGTCAGTTCTAAAAACATCATCAAATTCATCCTAAGGGGGAGGATTTTTTGGCACATGAGTAGGCTCTAGTTCCCTCTCTAGCTCTAGGGAGTTAGAATAAAGGATCTCTACTTGTGGGATCTGAGGCATCCCTAGCTCCGATTCTACCTTCGGCTTTGGATTAAGCCTTTTCTTTTGCCTGGTGACCTAAGGTGGCCCCGCATCCCTTAGGACCTCTTCCTCTTCCAGATCCTCCTATTAATTTTACCATTAGTGCTTCTAGGGAAGGGGAAGAGGGAGGACAGATGGGTCCAATCATGAGCATAAGAGTAGCCAACCATGTGATTAACTTCTCCTTCATTTTCTGGGAGGCCACTATTGATTTCTTCATTTGTTCTTTTATGGGGATCTCCTACATAGTTGGGGTCTCCATTATTCTTTTTCCCCTATCTTCTCCTTGTAAAGAAGTTCCAGCCCCGAGGGTTAGCTTTGGTACCAGCTGGGCAGCTCTGCGGGTACTCCCGAGGCATACTCTCTTAAAATATGCGTGGCTATGCTCGACCACATTGCAGGTAAACTCCTCAATGGTGGGCCCCTCCTAAGCATTCTAGTTTATTGGTGGGACGGCCAACTTATCAATCCCCTTTGCTTTGTACTGGGGGTCTATTGTGGAGCTGGTGTCTGAGAAGTCATCTAGAAAGTTCCAGAGCTTTAACCTTTCCATCATTCCCATGGTCATCTAGACGTAATGTCAGCTTTGTACTTCAACGTCATCTTGGAAATCTTCCCAGAAGTCCTCCATGTGATATTGGTGGGGCTCGAATGCCCGAGGAAGTGCCAGTGCAATTTTTCCATGCAGATCAAAGTTCTTCCGCGCTAGATAAAATTTTGCTAGGTTCAAGCTCTTAAGTTTGTTGTCTACCTCCTTGGCTACGGCCAGACTGCACGAGTAATTCCCACAAGTGATTGGGAATGGAATGTTTGTCACCTTCTTCAAGGCATAGAATGCATGCAACTCCATTATTTGTCTGCAGTACTCTAAGAGAATTATCTTGTTCCCACAATGTTTGGGCAACAAGTAAGGTTTTTCGGAGAAGTCGGTTACCCTTATTTATGTATGATGCTGGAATTGCATGTAATAATGGCCATAACTTCTGGCAAGATCCATTGCCTTTGTGGAGAGGTGGTATCCTACATCCTAGGTAGGTGTGAGCAGGTTGTAGTAAATGAAGGCATCGTTAACCTGACAAAAATTAGGGAAACTAGCCTCCCATTGGATTTGTGAGAAATAATCCCAGGGAGCCTTCTAACATGGGTCGATCCCAAGTACACCTGTTGTGAGTAACCCATTGGTGTGGGGTCATTGTTGTGCTAGGGCCCAGAGAACATAAGAAGTCATATAGAACTTCCACTTTTGGACCACCTGAAGGAACTGACAATCCACATGGTTTGAAATAATGGTGGCCCAATCAAAGTACTCCCCACTGGTGGAAATACCAAGCAAGAAGTAGTACATCCATCCTATGAATTCCCAGGCATGTGGTTGTCTAAAGACCCGGGATAGTGCTATCATCCCCATCTGGATGCTTTCTTTAAATTTGGAATGGGGGATCTCCAGCTTCATCTTCCTGGGATCCCTCTTTGGAGTCTTGAGCCAATGATTATTCATATATATCTGGGCTGCGGCCTCCAACTGCTAAAACTATGCAAAGGCATGAGATCTGGTGACGACAGTTGGGTTATCGAATTGAGGTATCCCCAACCCCAACCCAAGAAGTTATGGCATTGAGAGAAACCTTTGGAGTGGGATATCCGGTGGGTTCCGGAGCTGCAAGCATGATGGCTCGGATGGAAGAATTGTAATGTGCTTCAAGTGTTAGAATTAACTTTCAGGCCTGCATCGAGCATGGGAAATAGGCAGCCTTGAGAATCCCAGAATCCCTGATGTTGATCGCCAATGGATCCCTAGACTGTTGCTGAATGTACATTATTTTAACCAGGACCTGCATCTTGGCCCACATTCTGATGCTGGTGTCGGTAATCAATTTAACTTTGGAATCAATCTTTGATCCCACGATGACATTGTCCTTTGCGTACTTCCTATTTAGATGCAATTTTTCTAAGGCCCTCTCCATCTTAGACCTAACGACTGCCCTAGTGACCACCGTGGAAGGAAGTTCTAGACTTCTAGGTGGAAAAGATGTGGAAGCCTTAGACATGATGATAGTATATTTCTTTAAAAACCTTCAAGGCAAGACGACCATCAGAATTCGTAGATAAATAATACTCTGAGATCTAGAGATCTTACCACCATGGCGTTTGTTTTCCTGAAAAGTTAGTTTAGGTTAAAAATCTCAGAGCATATATATATTACAAACTTAGGAAATTAACTAATGTTTGGGCCCAGGGGTCTTAGCATATCTGACAAAATTAAGATGTGGGTTGGGTGAGGGAAAAATACCCAAGGTCCAGAAAACTAACCATTGGAAGGTGTGCGCAAAAAGGGAACTATCAGGCCCACGTGGGCATCATGTGGCTATGCAATAAATGGAAGTTATGGTGATGGTGGCACCAACTATCCGAATGCGTGTAAAGTGGAAACCACCTAGACAATTTTGAATACATACATGGGACATAAATGGGTCATTAAGGCTAGTTTATGGAGGAGAGAGAAAACCACCTGATTGAAACTAGCTGAGAGACGAGCTTCAACCAGGCGGTATTCTTCCCTGAACGAGCTTGCAAACATGGATAAAATAGATAGAGCATGAAAACATTGACAAAATACCAGGCAAGTATACACAACATATACATCATTTTTACAGCAGATCTGAAAGGTATATACATGAAAAGAAAAAGGATATACATCAATATACACTAAATATACATATATACAAAATATAGAGTAGCTACCTTAACAAAATAACACCAAACATGTACATGAATATACAATACCTATAGAATATGCTTACACCTACATAGAGGATAGACAACCATCTGACAAAGCTAACCCACCAATTGGCGTCAAAACTAGACGACCAAGACAAAAACAAAATGAGGAAACAAGACAAAAAACAGAAATAAATGCCAACAGAACACAATGAAAAAGAAAGAAAAAGAAGGAGAGAAACTAGACACCAACCTAAAAACTGGAGAAAGGAAGGAAGGCAAGGTGTTGTGAATTCTCTGCACAACTTCTACCTTCAAATGATCACCCCTCAACACCATAAACCACTTGCAATTGTTTAGAACAATTCCAAATAGCTCGCACTAGATTCTTGCTAAGATCGCTGTGATATCACTCAAATTGATTAAATGTTTTAATCGCAATAATTGTGAAAATGACAGGTCATTTTCATTTATACCCAAGGTAAAAAGAATGTTACCTTTCCTTCCGCAAACTCTGGAACAGGCCGACCTTTAGACTCTGGGTTCAGGGATTCCATGCGACCATACCCTTTTACGAAAAGAAGACATCATGCAGAGAATCCCATAGTCTGGAATCCAGTTCCTAGACATGGAATGACCAACTCCAGGATCGGGTCCCGAAGACACAAGGGAAAAGAACAAAAAAAAACACCATGGGAAAGAAAACCCAGAGAAGAAAAACAAAGAAAAAGGAAAAAAGACAAGGTAAGAGCCAAAAAGCAGAAAACAAAAAAAAAGGGGGGGACCCAACATTTTGCACACAAAATGTAGGGACGGGGATATAGGGCATATCAAATGGTGACTATCAAGGATGAATGCCTTAGCGCATTTGAGAACTATAGAATCTCTGGTTAGCAAAATTGGAACAAATTGTTACTCGAAGCATCTTACTTGTAAAGAGTAACGTATCTAAGAAAAATCTGGTCATACGCAATTTAGTCCATGATCCTTCCATGAGTGGTGAAGTATGTGCTTTGGAAGGAAATCAAGCCGATGACCTCTGGGAGAAGTAGAGAAGAGGCACTAAGTATATCACACCCTGAAGTCATCAGATTCACTCATTTCTCTCGGAGACCAAAGTTTCATCCCATTTCTTTTCCTTGTTATTTTGTTTATTTCTGGGTGGGGGGACGATACTTCTTTCACCATCAAGCTTAAGCTTAGCTAAATTTAATGGCGGTACTTCTTTCACCCTTCCACCCACCTCAATATTCTTAATGGGGAGAAAAACTAAGGACCTAGAAAGAATCCTTTTAAAATTTCAGACTTGGGTCAACCAACAAGTGCAACCGATCTACCCTTGATGTGTCCAATTACTTGTTTCTTACTTTTTTATTTTACTGACTACCAGACTTCCAAAGATAAATTTGATGAAGATTACTCATAATGTACTACCAAAATTGCAAAATAACTCTGGGGCCCAAATTGATTCCACCATGCTAACAATAGATTCTTAAGTTCATCATCACGTTAAAGGAAATATCCCGGAGATCAGATGTCATCCGAAGCATACCAATCCTCACAAAAGTGGGGCCAAAGCACTGGGACCTGAAAAGAAGACAACAAAAGAAAAGACAACAAAAGAAAAAAGGGCGGTCTCGGAGGATGGAGAGAAAGACTATTTAGAAGGCAAGGTACCTCCCAACAAGGTACTAGGAAAGAAATATTTACAAGCAAGGGACTTTACATAAAATACAACTTCGGGAAAACCTACCTTTTTTGAAATAATATTTGAGAAAGTGTCCATTGATGGGAAATGGGACAGGTTCTCCAGTCATGGTGTTAAGGTGGTAGGTATTTGCCCTGCAGATCTCTGAGATTAGGTATGGTCCGAGCCAGAGCCATTGGAACTTGGTGTGCTTTCCTTTCTTTTCTCAGGCCTTGTCCCACAGTAGGACCAAGTCCAAAATTTGAAAGGCCTTGTATTAGGCTCTATGATCAAACCATCATTTTACCACTTCTTGGTGACATGCAAAATTTTCAAGGGATGCGTCTCATTTTTCTTCCATCCACACCAGATTCAAGAGCCAAACCTCCATAATGTTATCCTGGTTGCTGAATTCCTACATAAACTACAAAATTGGGATATGTAAGTTGATTGGGAACACTAGGTTCTGGCCATAAACCAGATGGAATGGGGACATTCCTAGGCCAGCCTTAATTCAAATGCGATCCACCCAGAGGGAAAATCTCAGCTTTTGATGCCAATCCCAGGGATTTTGGTCTAGCAGGTGTTTGATCACTTCAAGCAGATTCTTGTTCATTGATTCAGCAACACCGTTCCCCTAGGGGTAATAGTTGCTGGAAAACTTTAGAGTGATCTTCTAATTATAGGTCCATTCAAGTAGTTTCACCAAAGAAAACACTAGACCATTGTCACATACTATAGCAAAGGGCATTCAAAATCTTGTGATGATGTTTTCTTCCAGGAATTTAATAACTACATCTGTCGTGTTGTTCTTGCAAGGTATGGCTTCAGACCGCCAGGTGTAGTAATTGGTTGCAATTAAGATGTATCAGTGGTTGGCAGACAAGTTGGGGTTGATTTCCCTGATAAAGTCAAATGTCCATTGGGTGAAAGGGCTAGCCTCAAAGACTAGTTGTAAAGGCCTAGCCGGGTTACGCTCATGATGTACCGTGGTCTGACAAGTATGGCACTTTCAAACGTGAGTGTAAACATCTTTAAATATGTAGGGCCAATAATATATGGCCTGAAGGATCTGATGGGTGGTGGCGTCGGCTGAGCCATGCCCGGTTCCAAACTTCCCATGGAATTCTTCGATCATTTTCATAGCTTGGTCCCTATCAATGCACTGAAGGTACACTCCCTCATATTTCTTGTGATAAAGCACAAAGTTTTTGATCATGAAGTGAGCACTTTTCATCCATAGGGCATGATGTTTATTGGGAGGTAACCCCTCTGGGAATCTATTGTTTAACAATAAGTACACTAGATCGGTGTACCACGGGTCTTGAGTGATAGACTCCACTGTGTAAGTTTGACATTCTATGTGGGGAGTCTCTTCTGCCATTGCTTGACTTATTCCCTGGCCTTGAACAATCTTCATGGGTTGCATTTCCAAGTCATACTCTTGGAGGATGGCCATCCACTTCCCCCATCTTTCACCCAGTTCACTCTACATCAGCAAAGATTTCATAGCCTGGTCTGGGATGATAGCATACACCTTGCTCTGGAGAATATAATGCTAGAATTTCTTCATAGTGTGAACAAGAACAAAGGCCTGCTTTTCCAATGATGAGTACCAGACTTTAGCATTCTTGAAGGGGGAGCTCATGAAGGCTATTGGTCATTCTTCCCCCTCAACCTTTTGGGTCAATACTACTGCGGCAGAATGCAGAAAATCAAAGGAGTAAATGTAAAATTTGAGGGAGTAGTCTGGACTATCTAGGATAGGTGCCTCCATTATCATTTATTTGATCTAGGCAAATTCCCTCTTTGCTTCCAGAATCCACTCAATCTTGGTATCTTTTTTCATCATTTCGTTGAGTGGCTTGACTATCTCGGAGAATCCGGTGATGAACTGCTAGACAAAGTTGATCTTTCCAAAGAAAGATCACATCTCTTTGTTGCTACTAGGAATTTCTAGATTTAGCAGCGCTTCAACTCTCTTGGGATCAATGGATATACCCTTCTCAGAGATAATATTCCCAAGCAACTTCCCTTCAGTGACCCCAAATATGCACTTCTTAGGGTTGAGGGATATTCCGTACTGGAAACATCTCTCATAGATCTAGGTGAGGTGGGAAGAATAGTCATGCCTATCCTGGGAAAAGACAGTCAAATCATCCATGTAGATGATTATGCACTAATTCACAAGGCCCTCAAACACAATGTGCATAGCCTTTTAAAACGTGGCCCCTGCATTGATGAAGCCAAAGGGCATCCTCCAATATGAAAATGTCCCCCACTTGGTGGTGAACACCGTTTTCTGTCTATCCTCATACTTAACCATGACTTGGCTGTATCTAGAGTACCCATCCAAGAAAGACATCATTTGGGATCCATTCACTATCTGCAACACCTCATCCAATGAGGGGAGAGGGTGATTATCCTTTTTGGAGGCTCTATTCAAATTTTGAAAATCCACGCAAAGGAAAATTTCACCACTCTTCTTTCTAATAGGGACCAAATTGGTAACCCATGTAGTGTGTCAGATTGGAAAGATTATCCGGGCTGACAACAGTTTCTCCACCTCTTGACGAATTAGAGGCTCGATCAGCAGGTTGATTGGTCGTTGTCTTTGCTGAAAGTTCTTACCATCAGGTTTCAGGGGGATGGTATGAGTCATAATGGATGTGTCATATGTTTTCAAATCCTCATATCCCCATGCAATCACATCTATGTATTCTCGGAGAACCGCGAGAATCTTCTCTTTCTCCTCAAGGGAGCAGGAGGTGCCAATGTGTGTCATTTTTTCTTCACCGGGCTGGCCGATGTTTACTTTCTCAAATTTTCCTCCCTCAGAGGAGGATGACATCTTTTCCTGGCCTTGAGAGTCTGATTCAAAGATACATTCAAGCTTGACCATCCCCTTAGGGATGGTGTTGGTAGGTAGGTCCATGATCCCGTCATCTTTGCCACCCTACCAGTATCATCACGGTCTCGTTCCTCCACTATCTCGTCCTTGAAGACACCAACATCGGCCATAAAGGCCAGGATATGTTGATCATCCTCAAAAACTTGAAAGTGAAGTGACATTATCTAGAATGGACAAGGTGGGGATCATCTCAATGGAAAATCTCCAGAGTCGTGAGCCAGCCATAGGCTCGAGTGTGCTGGAAGAAATGGCGAGGGCATTCGGGACATAATTTCATTATCGGGGAATAAGATCAATGCCAAAGGCATCAAAATATTCAATAAGGCTCCACGCTTGATTGAAGTACATGGCTAGTCTCTTGTCATGACATGTATATTGACTCCAAACCTGTTTGACAGTCAACTCCAAATCACCCAGAGCCTAGAGGCGGGTGATCCCTTTCCTTAATGCGAATAGGAGTCCCAGGACCAAAGCCTCGTACTCTGTAATATTGTTTTTGTAATTTAACTATAGCCTATAGGATGTGAGGAAGGATTTCCCTTGCAGGTTGATTAATTCTACTCCAGCCCCACAGCCTTGTTTGGATTGGGACCCGTCAAACTTAAGGGTCCACAGATCGTCACTTCTAGTATGGAGCCGGGGAGATGGAGCAGTCTTTGGATTGATTTTGGGAGATTTAGGAGGAGCTTCCTCCTACACTGATGGTGCATGGGTGAGGTTTTTCTCTGAAGGGATTTGAAATTGAGATCCTTGGGGAAATTGCACTGAAGAAGTGCTTCAAGTAGGAATACTGGGTTCCGGGGAATCAACTGTATGTTCTTTGTTCTGAAAGGTGTCGATGTGCTAGGTAGTGATGGAAAGGAAAGGCTCACACTCTTTTGATAGTGTACTTAGCACCAAGTGTTGGACAAGAGTGTAGCGGGGGTCATTGCTGCATCTTGAGAGTTAACCTCAACCCTCAACTTTCCTTCTAGGTCTTGGGTTCTCTGCAAGACGATGGGATCCTCCCCGAGGGTGAAATCAAATGTTAAGATTTCAAAGGGTTGGTACACCCTAGGGTAAGTCTCAGAGAAGAAGACCTCATTAACCCTCACGACTTTGGTAAGGGCCTGCTTCACCTAGGGCTCACTCTCAACCCAGATCTTGTTTGATTCTCCTTCCAGGAGAGCCATAAGTGCGAGAAGTCAGTTGAAAAGTATCCATTCAAAGACTTAGACCAATTCTGACTTAGCAACATCCCATAAGTCTTTAGGATGTCCAACACTTGGATATCAATTATGCTGGCTATTCTTGGGTCCTGGATGAGTTGTATCCAGACTTTTTTCAGTTCTCCCACCATTTTCATAGCAGTTTTATCCAATTGAATTACTGCACCATTAGATGGGGTGGGTCAGAATCTGAGCTTCTGGCATATGAATAGGGGCATGATGTATCCTGAAGCTCCAGAGTCTACTAGAAAGTTGTGTATGTTTTTTCCTTGCATATTCAGGCCTCGTAGGAATGGAGGATCTTTGTTATTTCCTTGGAAGACAGTCACATTGGCATCCTCAAAAGAGACAGTCTTGGGTGGGTGACTGACAACTTCCAAGTTTCCCAAGAGCCTTAGAAGAGACTTCTTATGCTCGAGATAGTTTAGCAAAACCTCCATCAATGTCATGGAGTTGGTGTTTTATTCTAACACTTTTGTGATGTCGAACCTTCCTCCCGGGAATTGGTGGCTTCCCCCGACTGGGTCTTTCACTTAGTTAGAGATAAAACCTTTTAGAGGGATGGGCCGGTCAGTTGTATTATCCCGGGGAGGAGTGTCTTTGGTAGGATGTGTTGGCATGTAAACTAGTCCTTTACTAGCCTGGCTCTGAGTATTGTAAGGATCCCATGGGTTGGTGAAGGCATTGGCCTCAAAGGCCGGAATCAATTCATCAAAGAATCCCTACAATTTAGATTCTTCTTCGTCTTCTCCAGAGGATCCAAAGAAGACAGTCTCATAGGTGAATGCACCGTGAGTTGGCTCTTGCACAGGAGGCTCTAGGGGAGTAGTGTCATGCGATTGTTGCCTGTCTAGCTGGGAAATCATGATGACCTTCTCTAGTGTGGCATAGTTTATCTCATTGTGAGAGCCTGTGTTGTGCAATCTACACCAATTAGTCATGGGTTGGAAGTCTGTGACTGGTGTGAAATGTGATGATCCAGCACCACTTTAATTGGCATTTTAGTTTGGAGGTATACCTTTGGTGTTCGCATTATTGTTCCATTGTTGTTGGTTGGGCCAAGGCTTGTTGTTGAAGTTTCTTCCTTTGGCATTGTTGTTTCACTGGCCAGAGAAAACATTCCCCCTTTGGGAATTAGAATTCTGGGGTGCATAGGACCCCGCCTTCAACTAACCCATGTCCACAGTCAGGGTGGACAATAGTTAGGGTGGACAACATTTTATGGAGCCATTCAACCTCGGTGGTCAACTAAGTGTTCATGTCATAGTGTGATAGTTGTTGTTGTTGGTTCCCTGGGAAGGCAGTAGTATTTTTCAGAGTTGAGGGCGACAATCCTTCAGCCACCGATGACTGAAAGAAGGGCACTCTGGGTGGTTGTGTCTGAGGTTGCTGTGCCTATTGCAGCTAGTTCCAAGGGAATGCTTCTAGACTTGATATTGCTTGAGTCTATGATGGATAAACGTATCAGGCCTACTGCGCTATTGGTGGTGGCGGGGGATTCATTGCCATTGTGGGGCCACCCATTTCCAGATTGGGGTTATATCCCCTGACGTATGTAGTTTCACCGAGGATCATGTTGAAGGGCGTACTTTTCCCAATCTCACCCAGGGATTTGTTGAGGCCATGTGACAGTTCTAAGGCTAGGTTGTAAACCTTTGCCAAAGTATCCCGATTACCCACACATGGTTGTTCTCCAGAGGAGAGTGGCAATGAAGGGGTCCATCACGTTGAGATAGGTCTGTATGGTTACTTCCAGGGATGGAATGAAATGGCCTGTGCACTACTTCAAGGCACATTGGAACCGATGATTGAATGCTATAAGGGGTTCATTTGGTTCCTTTCTAATGGAAATGAACTGGCTGTGGGACCAAGATGGGTCCACATGTATGCGAAAGTCAGCCAAGAAGGCGTCCTCCATGTCCTGCCAGCTATTGATGGAGATGGCGGGAAGGTTAAGGTACCAGTTTAGTTTTTCCTATCCCAGGGATAGGGGAAACATCTAGGTCACAACATCTTCATGTAGGATCCAATGTTGGTTCATGACATTTTTGTATGCCTGTAAGTTTTCCTCTGTGGTTTGTGAGCCTAAGTGCTCATATCATGGGAAAATCTTCTCTGGGTGCAAGGGTAATTTATTGGCTGCACCTGGAAAAGTTCCCATAGGGGACCCAGTATTATCAAAGTATGCAGCCATTTGGGGAACTGAATTTTGAGTAGGTTGAACTTTAGTCCCCAAGAATGCTTGGGAAGTTTGGATATTCTAAGGTACACTAGACCCCCAGACAATAGTGGCTGGTGTGGTTTTCGGGGTTTGTTTCTTTCGAGCAGGAGGCCTGAGTTTGAAAAACCTTTCGGTGTTTGGGGCTGACGTAAAGATTCTCTCAAATTTTGTTAGGCAGAAAGACCCAATCCTGGTAAAGGCTTGACTCCTAAAACTATGGCTTAGGGAACCCTCAAGAGGTGTAAAATTAGAATCTTGAGAGCGGGACAAGTTCATGCCCTACTTCTACCGCTAATTTCTGTTGACAGGACTCTTGTGACCGGGTCTGCCAGCATATGTAAGTTGTCATCAGGTACTGGGGTACCGGCCAACTTTGCGTGTAAATATTGTCTAAGGAAATGAGATTCCCCGGGCCTCTAAGCACCTGAGGTTCGAGTCTCGATGGTGCAGGGCTCAGTTGGTAGATGTGACTATTTTCAAGGGGGATAGCTAGTTATCTTTAACTTTTTCTCTTCGAGGATTCAAGAAGGTGAGGTTTCTCCAAGCATACTTACACTTAACAAATAAACTAAAAAAGATCCTACAGGGTTAGAAATATTTCATCTACCTATAGTTATGTTGAACATTCAAAACATCAACAATACTCTAACACACTATACTAAATACTGAAAAAACATACAACCATAAGTTCAAATTTCATCAGTAGCAAGGGAAAGGAGGTCATTAATCTACTTTAAGTGTTAGAGCAAAGGACATGAAGAACACAAAGCATAAAATACCAAAAATCCAAAAGATAGAATGCCAACATCATTGCAAGAACTCTCCCTTCTTCATTAACATTTCTTCCAGCAAGCACTGGTGCATGGTAAAACGGTGGCTCCAAGGGAGCATCTAACTACTGAAAGCTTAAACTATGGAGCATTGAGCTCTATAACATGAGAAATGAAAAACTGCTTTTCTATTAATATGGACTGCAAAATCATCAACTTTGTCGACCCTTGGAATGGGGCCAGACTTACTATTTATACACATACACATTTAACCCTAACCCTAACTTATGTTACACTATACAATAAAATACATTATCTGGTGGCTGGTACTACTTGTGCCACTCTACAAAAGATCTAGAGATGGAATAGGCCTGTCATGTCAGAAGAAAAAGATGAGAGGTGGGATGGAAGAATTAGCCTCAAGAAGAGAGCTGAGAAGAAGAAAGAAGAAATCTGATCCCCTGGGGATCGAGGCTACATGCCTCATAAATTGGAAAAGTGGTGCCCTATCTCCGATGTGCCAGGTGTACTTCTGAAGTGATGCCTCGGGAAGACCATCTATTAGAAAAATTCTCACTGATCTGATGTGCCTTGATGTAGCTATGTACCTTCTAACAACCTTTATTAACTACTTTTAAAGTGACCGGTGGGCCTTGGGGAATAGGACACGGATCAATGAAAGAATACAAAATATAGGATCCGGGACTCCAGGATCCAGGAACTTATGTTCCAAAAGAATAAAGAATACAAAAATACTTAGGTTTTCTTCGGCCCCCAGAGAAACTTTATTGTTACTTACTATCACTAAAGACTTGGAGGAGATGGGAGATTCAATCTTCATTGATGTCTTTAAGGCTGGCCCACCAATATTTGGCCATTTCAATTTGTTCCCCCAGGTCTGGAACATTTCCCTTAAATTTATCGACCATCTTTACTGCATCATGACCACTAAGTATCATGCAAGTTAATCATGTCATTTGGGCTCTACCTATTCTGTCTAGGGATTGATACCTTGACTCCATTAACTCATCAAACTTCCCCCAGACATACTCCTCTGGTATGTATGTGTCAATGCTGAATGGATCAGCCCCAAAGACCTTTGAAACAAAATACTTGTATAAATTAAAAGAATGTTGTACTACATTGATCTTATCCCGCAGAGTCCCCACCAGTTGCTTGACTACCCCCAATGTGAAGTCAAGTCTGGAGTGTTGGGTCCTCACAAACTCAAATGACTCTTCCCTCAAAATCCTAGACTCAAAAATAATCTCCTCTCTAAGGCTGAGGAGTTCCTCTAGTTCAACCTTCCATGCCGCATAATTTTTGATGTCCCCCTCCCATATGTTGATGGTGGTTTCGGCCTGATGTAATACATGGCGGGCCACATATAGGTCCGAGAGGGTGGACACCAGGAAATTTTGGATGTTTCCCAACTATAAGGTAACCCATTCATCAACCACTTGGGCCTTCTTCTTCATCACCCGTAATGAGTCTATGTCGCTCTGCGGTAGTTTTGCAGTAGATGTAGAGGCCTCTGGGGAATAACATTGATAGGTAGGGCCAGCTCAGTTAGCAACCCCATGAGGATTGCATTTTTCTCATTTTTTTCTTTGAGCTTTTGAGCCTCCATTTCATAGTGATCCTCTACTACCTTGGCTGCCTCTTTTAACAGGTCTATTTCACCATATTTCCCTCTCTTCCCAAGAAATATCTCTATGATGTTGTAATCTCTAGCTTCGGTCATTGCTTCATCTACGTCTAGGGAAGGTGTCATTATTACTACGACTGTTTCTCCACCCGGCTCAGTTCAAAGGGTGTGGACTGTCTAGGCTTTCTTGGCCTTCGATAGGTTCTACGCCTAAGCCATCATCTCTGCCAAAGAAAGGTGGGCTCTGGGTGTTGATGGGGGGGCCTTTCTCTTACGAGATTCCACCAACCACTGTGTTGGGTGGGGTGGCTTTGTAGCCAAAATCTATTCTTGTGACTTCTCCCTGATATCCTGCTATCCCCTTTCATCGGGATGAGCCTCCTCCAACTCCTTCCTTGTGTCTTCTAGCTCACTGGTGATGTTTCCTCTAGTGACACCTATTTTCTTTACCCCACCGCCTATATCCTCAACAATATTTGTATCCTCGTTGGTTCCCCCAGGGTTTTCTTCTTCTTCATGTTGCTTCTCTTCCTCAGCTTCTATTGCTGGGGTGTCTTCCTCCATCGGTACATCCTTGGGTAATGTGGGAGGCAATGGGCCAAGGATCAAAATTTGGGCCATAATGATTACCACCCCAAATGTTTACTTTAGTAGTAGGATTTGGAGCATGCCAGTTGGGGTCACAATTGTTCCCAAAGGTCTGGTTTCCCCAGCTGATGACATATGTTCACTTTGTTGTTGTTGCCCTAAAAATCCCATATCCTGTATTTCTAGGACTTCAGAGGCTATCTCTTGTTTTGTCCCTTTCTCTTCTTCCATTTTTTCTTCCTTCTCTTGCATAGGTTCTTTTTCTGTACCTTCCTCTTGCTCTAGGATTTCAGCCTCTGTCTGCTCAATGTCCCCCTGCAAATTCCCAAACTCGTCGATTCTAAAAACATCATCAAATTCATCTTGAGGGGGAGGATTTTCTAGGACATGAGTGGGCTCTGGTTCCTTCTCCAGTTCTAGGGAGTTAGAAGAAAGGATCTCTACTTGTGGGATCTGAGGCATCCCTAGCTTCAGTTCTAACTTCAGCTTTGGATTAAGCCTTTTATTCCACCTAGTGACCAAAGGTGGCCCTACATCCCTTAAGACCTTCTCCTCTTCCAGATCCACTCTTGTTTCTTTGATCATTAGTGCTGCTAGAGAAGGGGAAGGGGGAGGATCTATGGGTCTAGTCATGAGCACAAGGAGTAGCAAACCGTGTGATTAACTTCTCCTTCATCTACTAGGAGGCTGCTATTGATTGCTTTAGTTGTTCTTTTATGGGGATCTCCTACATAGTTGGGGTCTCCATTATTATTTTTCCCCTATATTCTCATTGTGAAGAAGTTCTGGCTCCGGGGGTTAGCTTTGGTACCAACTGAGCCACCCTGTAGGTACTCCTAGGGCATACTCTCTTAAAATATGCATGGCTGCGCTCGACCACATTGCGAGTAAAATCCTCAATGGTGGGCCCCTCTTAGGCATTCTAGTTTACCGATGGGAGGGCCAACTTATCAATCCCCTTTGCTTTGTACTGGGGGTCTATTGTGGAGCCGGTGTTTGAGAAGTCATCTAGAAAGTTCCCAACCTTTAAGCTTTCCATCATTCCCATGGTCATCCGGACGTAATGCCGGTTCTGGACTTCAACGTCATCCTGAAAATATTCCCAAAAGTCCTCCATGTGATATTCGTGGGGCTCGAATGTCTGGGGAAGTGCCAGTGCAATTTTTCCATGCGGATCAAAGTTCTTCCGTGCCAGATAAAATTCTGCCAGGTTCAAGCTCTTAAGTTTGTTGTCGGCCTCTTTGGCTGTGGCCAAACTACATGAGTAATTCCCACAAGTGATTAGGAATGGAATGTTTGTCACCTTCTTCAAGGCGTAGAATGAATGCAACTCCATTATTTTCTTGCAGTACTCTAGGAGAATTATCTTGTTCCCATAATGTTTGGGCAACAAGTAAGGTTTCTCTGAGAAGCTAGTTACCCTTATGTATGTATGTTGCTAGAATTGTATGTAATAATAGCCATAACTTCTGACCAGATCCATTGCCTCTATGGAGAGGCGATATCCTGCATCCTAGGTAGGTGTGAGCAGGTTCTAGTAAATGAAGGCATCATTAACCTAGCAGAAACTGGGGAAAATAGCCTCCCATTGGATTTGCAGGAAATAATCCTAGGGAGCCTTCTAACCTGGGCCGATCCTGAGTACACCTATTGTGAGTAACCCATTGGTGTGGGATCATTGTTGTGCTAGGGCCCAGAGAACATAAGAAGTCATATAGAACTTCCACTTTTGGACCAAATGAAGGAACTGAGAATCCACGTGGTTTGAAATAATGGTGGCCCAATCAAAGTACTCCCCACCGGTGTAAATGACAAGAAAGAAGTAGTACATCCATCCTGTGAATTCCCAGGCATGTGGTTGTCTGAAGACCCAGGATAGTACTATCATCCCCATCTAGATGCTTTCTTTAAATTCAGACTGAGGGATCTCCAGCTTCATCTTCTTGGCATCCCTCTTTGGAGTCTTGAGCCAATGATTATTCATATATATCCAGGCTGTGGCCTCCAACTACTGAAACTATGCTAAGGCGTCAGATCTGGTGATGACAGTTGGGTTATCAAACTGAGGGATCCCCAACCCAACCCAAAAAGTTACAGCATCGAGAGACATCATGGGAGTGGGATATCCGGTGGGTTCCAGAGCTATGAGCATGATGGCTTGGATGGAAGAATTATAATGTGTTGTAAGTGTTAGAATTAACTTTGGGTCTTGTACCAAGCATGGGAAATAGGTAGCCTTGAGAATCCCAAAATCCTCAACGCTGATCGCCAACAGATCCCTGGACTGTCACTGAATGTACATTATTTTAACTAGGGCCTGCATCTTGGCCCACATTCTGACACTGGTGTCGGTAATCAATTGAACTTTGGAATCAATCTTTGATCCCATGATGATGTTGTCCTTTATGTACTTCCTAGTGAGAGGCAATTTTTCTAAGGCCCTCTCCATCTTAGAACTGATGGCTGCCCTAGTGACCGTCATGGAAGGAATTTTTAGACTTCTGGGTGGCAAAGATGCGGAAACCTCAGACATGATGAAAGAATATTTCTTTAAAAACCTGCAAGCCAAGATGACCGTAAGAATTCATGGATAAATAATACTCTGGGATCTAGAGATCTTACCACCGTGGTGTTTGTTTTCCTGAAAGGTTAGTTTAGGTTAAAAATTTCAGAGTATATATATATTGCAAACTTAGGAAATTAACCAATATTTGGGCCTGGGGGTCTCAGCATATCTGATGAAAGTAAGATTTGGGTTGGGTGAGGGAAAAAGACCAAAGGTCTGGAAAATTAATTGTTGGAAGGTGTGCATGAAAAGTGAACTGTCAGGCCCATGTGGGTGTCACATGGCTATGTAATAAATGGAAGTTATGGCAACGACAATGCCAACTATCTAAATGCGTGTAAAGTGGAAACCACTTGGACAATTTTGAATGCATACGTAGGACATAAATGGGTCATTAAGGCTAGTTTATGGAGGAGAGAGAAAACCACCTGGTTGAAACCGGTCAAGAGCCGAGCTTCAACTAGGTGGTATTTTGCCCTGAACGAGCTCGCAAACACAGATACAACAGAGAGAGAACGACGAGCTTAACAAAAGACCAGGTGAATATACACAACATATACATCATTTTTATAGTAGAGTTGAAAGGTATATACATGAAAAGTAGAAGGATATACATCAATATATAGTAAATATACATATACACAAAACACAAAGCAGCTACCTTAATAATACAACACTGAACATGTACATGCATATACAATACCTATAGAATATGATTACACATACACAGAGGGTAGAAAACCCTCTGACAGAGCTGAACCACCAATGGGTGGCAAAACCAGATGACCAAGACAAAAACAAAATGAGGATACAAGATGGAAAATTCAAACAAACGCCAACAGGACACAACAAAAAAGTAAGAAAATGAAGGAGAGAAACCAGAAACCAACCTAAAAAATAGAGAAAGGAAGCAAGGCAAGGTGTCATGAACACTCTACACAACTTATACCTTAAAATGATCACCCCTCAACACCAGAAACCACTTGCCATTGTTCAGAACAGTTCGGAATAGCTCACACTAGATTCTCGCTAAGTTCGCTATGATATCGCTATGAAATCGCTCAAATTTCTTAAGTGTTTTAATCGTGGTAATTGTGAAAATGACAGGTGATTTCTATTTATACCCGAGGTAAAAATAAATTTACCTTTCCTTCCGCAAACTCTGGAACAGGCCGACCTCCAGACTCTGGGTCTGGGGATTCTGCACAACCATACCCTCTTACAAAAATAAGACATCATGGTAGGGCATCCCGGAGTCCAGAATCCAGTTCCTGGACAAGGAATGAACAACTCTAGGATCGGGTCCTGGAGACACAAGGGACAAAAACAAAAGAAAAACAAACAAACACCACAGGAAAGAAAACCTGGAGAAGGAAAACAAAGAAAAAGGAAAAAAGACAAGGAAAGAGCCAAAAATAGAATACAACAAAAAAAAAGGGGGACCCAACATTTTGTGCACAAAATGTAGGGATGGGGATGTAGGGCATAACACACCTTACTCTCTATTTTCTCAGTATTTTCAATCAGTGTATTCCTGACTATATCAAGGACCTCTTGCATAGAATAGGAAAATTCCTCAGCATAGACACTCCCTTTAACTCCATCCTTTAGTTCTTTGAGCTCATAAATGCCTCTAGGGTGTATGCCATAAACAATTTCAAAAGGACTCTTACCATTAGTCCTATTCATAGTAACATTGTAGGCATATTCAGCTTGGCCTATGAGTTGGTCCCATGTCTAACCATACTCATTTTTTAACCATCTTAGAACATTACAAAGGATCCTATTAACTACCTTAGTTTGACCATCAGTCTGAGGATGGTATGAAAATCCAGAAGATAAGTTAGTGCCTAACTTCTACCATAGATTCTTCCAAAAATGACTCATAAACTTGGTGTCTCTGTCTGACACAATGTTCAAGGGAAATCCATTTATTCTGACTACCTCTTTAAATAATAGAGAAGCTATTTGACTGGCATCATTGGTTGTCTTGCAGGGTACAAAGTGTGCCATCTTACTAAATCTATCCACTATTATATACACTATCCATTCCCTGTCTTGACTTAGGAAACCCAACTACAAAGTCCATGCTCAAGAATTCCCGTGGTCTAGTTGGAATAGGAAGTGGTTGGTATAGGCCTGCATTAGAATATTTCCCCTTTGCCTACTGACACACAACACAACTCTGAACATACTTCCTAATATCAACATTCAGCTTTGGCCAAAAGTAAAATCTTTGAACTAGTTCTTGTGTCTTAGTGACCCCAAAATGGTCACTTAGTGCACCATTTTGTTTCTCCTAAATCAAATTCTCCCTTATAGACCCTCTAGGGACACATAATTGACTTCCTTTAAATAGTAGATTACTCTATGAAGTATATTCAGAATATTTACAATGAAAGTGATTCTTATATTCTTGGCATACCTTATAGATGTCTGCAAAGTCTTCATCATCACCATAGAGATCTTTGAAGTTGTCAATTCCCATGCTCTATAGTAGTATCTTCTGAATAATCAGAGCTCTTCTACTCAAGGCATATGCAACCTTGTTCTACAATCCCTTATTGTGTTTGATATTGAATGTGTGTTCTTGTAGGTACTCAACCCACTTCATATTCTTGTGACTAAGTTTCTCTTGAGAGTTCAAGAAACTTAATGCTTGGTTGTCAGAATAGACTATGAAATCTTTTGGAAGAAAATAGTGCCTCCACTTTCTCAGTGCCTAGACTAGAGCATACATCTCTAGGTCATAAGAAGAATATTTCTTCTTATCTTCACTCAACTTCTCAGAATGGAAAGTCACTGGTCTTCCTCTTGGCTTAAGACAACACCAATTGCCACATTGCAGGCATCACACTCTACTATAAATAACTTTTCAAAACTTGGCAAAACCAAAATAGGTTGTGTAGAAATATTTTTCTTTAACAATTCAAAACCATGTTCAGATTGTTTGTTCCATATAAACTTAGTCTTCATGCCTCTTTTTATAGTGTCCAGCATGGGAGCACAAATTACACTAAATTGTTTGATAAAATTTCTATAATATTGAGCCAAACCATGAAAACTCCTTACCTATGTTTCTCTCTTTGGAGTAGGACAATTGAGAATGGCTCCCACTTTTCTTGGATCTATCTTTAGGTTACCTTGAGATAGTACAAAACCAAGGTATATTATCTTTTTCATGATGAAATCACACTTTTCTAAGTTGATCATCAACTTCTCCTGGAGCTTCTTAAAAACCATTTCCAAGTGTTTGAAATGCTCGTCTCTTGTCTTACTATAGATGAGTATATCATCTAAATAGACTACTACAAACTTTCTAATATAGTCTTTGAGGACCTCATTCATTAGTCTCATGAATGTAGATGGGGAATTTGATAGTCCAAATGGATTTACAAGCCACTCATATAGTCCTTTTGTGGTTTTGAAGGTTGTCTTAAACTCATCCCCTTCATTTACCCTGATTTAATGAAAGCCACTCTTTAGGTCTATCTTTGTAAAGTACCTTTCTCCTCCTAGACAGTCCATTAGGTCTTCTATCCTAGGGATAGAAAATATATACCTTATTGTAATCCTATTGATTGCTCTGGAATCTTTACATAACCTCCAAGTTCCTCTTTTTTAGGTGCTAGGATAGTGGGCACAACACATGGGCTAATGCTCTTTCTTATAAGGCCTTGTTCTAGGAGCTCTTAGATTTGTCTAGCAATTTTATCATTATTTTGAGGATTCATCTTATAGGCTTCCTTATTGGGTAGGGTAGCTCATAGTATTAGGTCTATCTGATGGCTTAAATACCTCTTAGGGGGTAGGGTTGATGGTTGTCCATCACTCACTATACCTTCATACCTCTGTAATATCTCTTGGACTTATTTAGGTAGCTCTATCCTCTTCTCTTTTTTGTCTACAACTTCCTTTGGCTTTAGCACTAGTGCAAATCCAAATCCTTCTCATTCTTCTAAAGCCTCTAAGAACTCAAATTCACTCACCATGTAACATTAGGACTAGTTGTCTTCAATTCTGCATCCTCCAACAGTGACCAGATTTTGTATGTCACATTTTCCTTCTTGAAAGAATATGGATTTTTCAATCCATCATGCATACCCTTTCTGTCAAATTTCCATGGTCTACCTAGGAGAAAGTGACATGAATCCATAGGTAAGACATCACATTAAAATTTTTCCTTATATCTCCCAATTGAGAATTCAACCCAAGCTTTCTCATTAACAAGGACATTTTGTCCTTTGTTTAGCCAAGTGACCTTGTAAGGATTGGTGTGGGGTATCCGTGTAATTTTCAACTTTTTGACTGCCTCCTATGTTATGATGTTGTCAGTGGACCCTGAGTCTATTATGACTCTACACACTTTACCCATCATCTTACACTTTAATCTAAACAATGATCTCCTTTAACTGAGTTCTTCCTTCACTAGCTCTTTGATCAAAGTTCTCATCATGAGATTCTCTCCCTCCTCTAATTCTAATGGCACTTCAGGGTTCTTGTTTCGACCATTTGTCTCCTCATGAACATAGTTCACTCTTTTGTCACCTCCTTGATAGGTATTTCCCTTCTCTAGACACCTATATGTAGGATGTCCTAACAGATTACAGTGATATCACTTAATATTGGCAAAATATTTTCCTCTTCCTTGGCTACTGCCTCTTCCTCTATTGAATTTTCCTTCATGTTGCTTAGTGAGCTTAATCTCTGCTTGACTTTTAGATTCAGAATTTCTTCCACCATATCCAACTCTTTGTCCTTTGTTGTCTCTTCCTCTGCATTTTCCTCTGGACGTGCTTGAATCTTGTTTCTTCTTTATCTTTTCTTCAACCTTGATATAAATTTGGTGGCATTTTTTAACTATGTTTGGAGTCAAAAGACTCATCTCATCTTGAATGGTCCATTTAAGCCCATTAAGATATCTTTCTACCTTCACTTTCTCATCCTCTGCTACTCTTGACCTCATACAAAGTCTCTGAAATTCTTCAGTGTATGATTTTACATCTAGGTCCTTCTATCTTAGACCTTGTCTTCTTTTGTGCAATTGGATTCTATAATCCTCAGGGATATAAGCATCTCTGACTTTTGCAACCATATCCTTACATGAAGAAATGGGCCTCTTTCCTTCCTTCTCTCTCTCATCTTGGATTAATTTCCACCAAGTGACTGTATACACTCTCAGTCTATCTTTTTCAACCTTCACCTTTGGAGCCTTAGTGATACCATCACACTCAAAATGGTTTTCTCGTCCCTCTATCCAATCAAGGACTACCTCTGGTTCCCTTTTTCCACTAAAAATAGGAACTCCTTGCAATGATTTTCCAATCATAGCCTTTAGGGCTTTTAGGAATGGCTCCTCATTAAGGACAGGGTCAGCTTCAGGGATCTCATCTTTAATTCCAATCTCCTTGCCTTTCCCTTCAACTTTGTCCTTCACTTCATCTACTTTCACATCAACTTCATCCACTTTTTTCTCCAATTGAGCCAACCAATCTTGGAGTATTCTATTCTCCTCTTCTTGTTCATCTACCTTCTTATCAAACTCAGCATTAGTCACCATTTTTGACTCTCCAATTTATTCTTCTATTTGAAACAATAACCACAAGTCTTATCAAAAGAGGCCATGATACCAATCTGATGGAAGTGTTCCAAGATTTTCTTGTACTTACTCAACTAAGGACTTAACTTTCCCTAGTCTACTTAGGATCCTAATTCTCTTCTAGAATCCACTAAATTCTTAAGTCTTCACACTCTAAGACTATTCTAACTCCACACTAAGAGTTAGTTTCTCTGTACTTAATCTTGAAAGATTTCCACCATTGAAAGTACTCCTTGTCTCTATGCTTCCTTGGATGATTCCAAGCTCAAACCTTCCCACACATACTATAAAGTTCTACAAAGGTCATGTTTAACTTCAAGACATCCATATGACATCCTTTCAATCCCATTTTAATGGCTCTTCTATCCCAACGTGATTGAGTTCCACCTTCATAATGCTTTTGATCCTATTAGGCTTAGTATCCCAATTAGCCCTATCTAGAGGGTTTTTCTAGATTCTTGCCAAAAAATTCCACACAACCCTAAAAAAAAATTAGGGCTCAGATACATTTTTCAAAGACCTTAAATTTTTTCAAGGTTTTAACTCCACAAACCATCCATACAAACTTTCCTGAAATGTAGTTCTTTGAGGCCTATTTTTAAGCATTAACAAAAACACACTAATTTCTTGCTAGAAATGTATCAAGATGGATTAGATAGGATCTAATATCTTAGTAAGGGTTCATTTATAACGTAAGGCTTCAATAACTTCACTTGTTTTCTTTCCCTCACACACCCCTTTGAAATGGCACTTGATTCTTGCTTTGTTACACTCCTAACCGGACAGACCTTGCTCGCCTAGGGCATAACCTTAAAAATAGAAAATTGACTCTTCACTACCTCTCCTTTCATATTTACACTATAAATAGGTTCCCCTAAAACATCCATCCACCCTTAGGAGATTCCCACAGTTAGATTTCATGGGGGAGCCATGGAAACACAAACTACTCTAGACTGGACCAACAGACTCCCTAACACTTAACCAATTTAAAAATTCTAACAATTCAACTCTACAATAATTTCACAATGAATTAAAAAGTCTTAAAAATAAATACTCAACATAGATCCAACACTACTTTGATGAATTCAATCCATCTAATCACTCTATAACTCAAAATGCTCGATTATTGATAAAACCCAAAATTGTAGAGCTTCTTGCTATTCCAAAAACTTAATTACATTAAATCAACCTTGGGAAATGAGTCCTTTGGAATCTTAGGATACTTCTTCCACCATTTTAGGCCACTATCATTGATTTTTCACCTCCATCTTGAGAGGAATCCAAATGTTGTCTATATTGCATGCAACATTGCAAAAAATGCAAAATGTTGTCATGAGAACATTGTAGCATCTTTTACATAAATGCTTAAAACTAACTTTTATGACCTCTACTATGCTTGGTACAAGGAATATACATCATTAAGGCCTTTTTAAGAACTTTCACAATCCTAACTAACTCTAGGACCCATTAAGACTCATTTTCCGTACTCAAGCCAAAACTATTCATTAAAGTAAACTAACTAGACTAGGTTGGATTTGACACTAACTATCAATCCACATAGTAACACACCTTGAAAGACCTTATAAGGTCAAAATTAAACACACACTGACTCAGCTAGGGTAAGTTACTAGCCAAAACATTCTAGGGCTTAGAGGATATCCTAGGTGGTCCTACACAAATAACATTAATCATTATTCATTATCTCATATATCAAAAAATCAAAAGAAAAGAAGCATTAATCATTACTCATTTTACATCCATTTTAAGAGTGGATTTAATATAAATTTGCATACATTCATAAATCACAATCCAAAAATATAGTTGCATTACATTTAATCATAGCATTCATCATGAAATCATAGAATCATATAGAATTTGTTGCATAAAATTGTTTGCATCCATCTATCTACGTCGTATATAAGATAAACTACATCCATAGCATTATAAAAGTAAATGCATCATAGACAAAATATAGATGTGCATATAAAGAAATATCACATCAACATCATAAATACATCATGTGAATCATAGGAAGATCATCACATAAATGTTCATCAGAGGATCCATAACAGATGTATATCAAGATAAAATATCATCGACAAAATGATAGATTAACAAAGTCCTAATCAACATCAATATATATGATACATATCAAGGCTCCAGTGAATCTATATCAATCTATCTCATGCCCCAGCAGGGGCACTTGATCCATCAACTATACCTACACCTAATATATCATGTGTACGCGCACCTGATCCATCACCTATCCCATCGGGTTCTCTGTCACATGATCTATCCTATGTAGTCGGTGGTACTTATCTGGTGCTAGAAACACTAGGCATCTGGGCCATCATCGCCATAAAATATCTCATCATGGTAGCCACCTAATCGATTTGACCAACAATTGATGTCATCCTAGCCTGTAAAATCCTCACGTCCTATGTAAAGGCATCTATCGCCTGAGGAACCTGTGGTGCCAGTGGTGCCTGTAATCTAATCTATGGTGTCTGGGGTGCCTGTAATTCAATTTGTGGTATCATTGGTATCTAAGGAGGCACCTATTGTTACAAAATCTATCCTTGTAAAGGAGGAACCTGTTGTGCATGATCATGAACCTGTGGAGGATCTTGTGCTCCTAGAACCTATCTAGTAGTATCTACATGTGCCTTCCTACCATCTCTCTATCATTGTCTCTCATGTCCCCATCCTACAACTGGTCTAGACTAAACTTGTCCATGTCCCTATCCTTGTCTCTATCTCAGCTGAGCGAGACCACTACCCCTAGCCCTGACATGTCCACCCCACATTTGAGGTCCCACCCATCCTACATCTCTACTAATCCTAGGAGCTCTTGGTGCTCTAGGAGCTCATTTTATCAGTCCTCTCCCACCACCTCTCCCACCGCATCTTTACCATCATCATCAGACGTATCATCCATATCAAGAATGGGCTCTACAGGATCTGTAAATCTGGTGAACCTATGGTGAGAAAACCACTCTTTGTACTCTGCAGACATCCCAGTATTAGCAACATGATCCATCATATCCCAGCAGATGTATCCTAATCTATCAATCTCAATGCATATAATTTCATACCCTGCGGCATATCCTAAACTAGGCCATGCTAACTCATCACTTGTCCAAAGCAGAATCTCTCTATAACAAGTGGTGATCGACCAATCATCCACCAAAGGGAAAACATATAAGGAATCTCATTTTCATCCTCCCACCATCCCTGACATCTAAGGTAAGGTCTCCATACTACCTTCTTGGCTAAACAATTTTCTTAGCAACCCATAGCACTAGACAGCTTATTTCAGGATTGGACACCCTAAATGGTTGCTAATTGGATCATTTGGTCTCATTTAATTATCGACTTGGGACATAAACTTGGAATGTAATTTTCAAATTATATGCTTCAAACTCCATTGATTCTCATGGCTAAACCTATGAACTTAAAATGCATTAAGCTTCAAGAAATCTATGCTAACTCAAATAAATGCTCTTACTCTAGAAAAATAGTAATTACAAATAGGAACTGATCTACCCGCATATGCTACAGGAACAATCTACTAGTTGTGTTACTAGTGGCTATAGGAACAACAGAGTTCTAATTACTTCTCTAAAACATGGAAATGAATTCTACTCTAACAAGGGATCTCACTCACCAAGTGGGCCCCCTTGGATGAGTGAATAGAAACACAACTAAGATATCAAAATTGAACTCAACCTATGCATTCTATTTATTCATGGAAAATACACTAGATAAAATAGTATAACAATTGTATCAACTTCTATTCAGAAATAAATACTAACTCAACTAACTCCAAAGAGGTACAATAGTCATCTTATTTAAAGGAAATATAAAAATACTCCATAAATCTAAGATCACTTCATTAATGAGGATCATTACAGATTCATAATGCTTCATAAAAGAAATATCAGCCATAGAGAATTAGTCTTCCTAGAATATAGTACGTGGTGCCTCTAGATCTATGTGTTGTCTTTAACAAGAAACTGAATTAACATGTTCTTCCTGCAAAGATCTTGTAGTGATGCCTTAACTTGCTTCAACGGCTTTCTCGACCTCTTTGACCTGATGGTATCTTTGCAACAATGACTGTCCTTTGACTTATTCAACATCACAATGTTGATCTTTAATTCACCAAGACTGATCCCTACCACATAATCAATACACACACAACCTCCGAGACATACATATTTTCATCATTAATATGATGAAAGAAGTGTTAGATTCAAATTAATCCTCTTGCAAGGCACATGAGTATAGGAAGGAAACTACCCACAAACATAGCAAAGTAAATAGGATCATTCATTAGCATATAACTATTGCATATTATCAATTTATCGATCAATTCCAAGAAAATATACTATGTTCCCTTTTCATCCATTTTACTACTTATGTCCTTACATATACAAAATAAACATATAAAACCATAAGTTTAAGTATCTTCTCTGCAAGTAAACTGTTGGAAAGAAAATAAAAAGCATTTGAAAAGATGGCCTTTAAGGAGGCCTATAATTCCCCCCAACCATCCTATTACTGGTCCCCAAGAATCATGAAGTTGCGTATCCTGGCTCGAAGCCTTAGGTCACTAGTAGTCTTTTCTCTTGATTCATTAACAATATGGTTGAAATACCCATCTTTTTCCCAAATTATTTCCCACCTCTGCACTTCTTTAGCCATGTCATGCTCTTATGCACTTTCATTTACTACTAACAGAGGCTGCAGGAGAATAGGTAGTTGGAACCTTAATGGAATCCAGTAATTGTGTAGTGTTCTCCCAAACATTATATACCATGGAAATAAATGCGTGGAAAGAGTTAATTTCTATAGAGAATGTGGTTCATGAACCTTTAGATCATGTGACATCATTACCCATCTATGCCTGGAAGCAGAGATTGTAGCCTCAATATTTTGTGACGATTGCAGTTCCCAGTCTGTATATGCTTGTTCTCTGACTGGATGGACTTTGCTGGCTCCAATTGGGTTCATAGTGACCAAGAGCCAGTCAAGAAAATTTCATCTGGAATGCTGAACTTCAGGACACATCAGAAAAGGTGTATCAATTTCACTATTTCTATATGACAAGGCCTGATGTTCCCTGCTTATCTCATTCTGTATCCAAGACATCACTGCTCTTAACTGAACATCTCCCACATACAATAGTGAATTCCAATCCCTGCTATCAGGTACATCATGATTATGTAAATATAATTCACATAAAAAAAATTTATAGACTGGGAACTGACTGAAATGCATCATAGAATTCATGAGGTGTTGAGATAGAAGGATTCAGTCCCTCTACAATACTGGTTAATTTAAAATTAATAAACTTTTCTTTTAGGAATAGTGCATAGACTAGAGATGGTGACCTACATGCCATTGCTTCATAAATAAACTCGATAATCTTCTTAACTTGTGTTTCCAATACTACAATCTGATCTATTTTTTGATCTAATTGATGAGCTTTCTCATCAATGGTTCTTTTTAGGTTTTCCTTTTCTAAATTCCATTGCCCATATAAAATTCTTGTATAGGCTCAACCCTGCTACTAATGGCTTAGATATGTTTGGAGGTGGCATGGGTCCCTGGTTAAGGATATCAATCCATCCTGCTGCAAGATGAGGAGTTTTTACTACCTCACACTCGGTGGAAGTTTCTCATTCCCATGCAGCAAGAGTGTTTATTGCCTTATCCTTTTGACACAATTCTAACCCATCCTTGCTTACTTGTTATACCACCATTTCAACAATATCCTCATTAATTGTGTGGAATTCATCATCATGTAGGTTGTTTGAATTATCAACATTATTTTTCCCCACAAAGCCATCAGAAAATTCCTCTTCCTCCTTAGAACTTCTATCACTATCTATGAGAATGTAATCAATATTTAGTTCTGCAGTTGCTTCTAGATTTGTATGGTGGGAAATGGTGTCACTTTCTGTACTTTTTTGAACCTTTTCCTTAGAAGAGGGCTTCTCTACAGACTCATATGACTCTAGATTCACAAATTAAATAGGATACTTGTCATCTTTGCTAGTGTTGGTAGAAATTCTTGCACTCTTCCTAGCAGGGGTTTGTGAAGAACAAAGAAGATCTTTGCATTTTTTCCTGTTGGTTGACACCTCCTCCGTAGTTGCTACAGGAGGTTCTTCTAGCATCACTTCCTAAAAATTGGGCAAGGCTTCTTCAACTATGTTATTAATACTATCACCATGTGGCTGTTGTTCTAAAATTAATTCCTCTTGTCCTAGGGTTTTACCCTTGTCTTTTCTGAGGTAGACCTAGTTGTCATAGAAGGTGGGGTATCATTAGTCTCCTTTCTTTTTCCTTTCTTCATATTAGGAATAGGAGTACTATTATTGCAATCTATTTTCTTAGACGGGTTAGGTTTAGAGGAAGATGCTTCAAGAATAGACTTTGTTTGTTGAACTACCTTGCAAATCACCGTTGTTGTGTTAACCCTTCTTCCCATAGCCTTGCCTCTATGGCCGACCACTCTAGGCACCACTTCATTCAATGTTAAAAATTCATCCCAAGTCCCAATAGATTGCTTATTTAACTCCCTTTCTACAATTAATTTGATTAAACAATAATGGGAAACAACCTGAACTTTCCCTAATTGAACTAGAGAAGCTTGCTTTTTCACAGTGTTAAATAAAAAGCTAGGTAGATTTACCAGTCTATCATCATGGCAGAGGGTGCTCAAGATCTTGAAATGTAGCCCGAGGAGATATTTGTAATGGACTTCACAAGTGAAGTATGATATGATGAACATAGTTGGTTGTATGTACTCCATGGGAAATGATACCCAACTTCTTGTCAATGTCTAGCTATGGGTCACCATGCAAGGTGAACTGTGCCATAGCTGAGCGTAAATGAATATCTTTACACCATTTTTCTCCTTCCTATGAAATTCTTGTTACTTCTTCCACAATATCCTTTGTGAACTCAATTTGTAACCCCTTTACCACTATAAACCCATTATCCAGAATGTTTAGAAATATAACAACAATTTCTTCATTAAATTCATTAAGGTTGAGACAGTAATCCAACCATCCTCTTCTTTGAAATTTCTCACAGTTGGGTGGTTCTCCAAGTAGAACTCTATGGTCTATTGGCTCATGCCTCTGAAGGTCTCCTCCCATTTCTATTAACAACAAATTTTTCATAGAAGTGCTACAGAAGCTAAAACAAAATGGAAATTGCAACAGACTCAAGGTAATGCAGATGAGAAAATAGGAGTACGGAATATCATTTACTTCCAAGTTGGAAGTAATTAAAAGTGAATGATTTTTCATAAATACTTTCATGCATTTTAAGGCCTACAAACCTAAACACGTTGTGAAAATACCATCATTAATTGAAATCATCTTTTAAACCTTTTAATTAATTTCACATCAAATCATGATGATTTAATCACTGGGTGACAGATGGCTTCACACATAACGATAGTCATTTTGAAAAGATAAGAAATAAATTTCAATCCTTCACATGCTAATTTTGAAATTTATAACAAATATTAAATAATCCATCCCCCCAACTAAATGTATGGCATGGGTCCCACCAGGCTATTATGTGCAAGAGTAAAAAAATAAAAAGAATACTAAATTCTAATAAAAATGAATAAAATAATGTACGAATGAAGGTATGTGTTACTAACCTATGGAGTGCTGCAAGAAGAGTGTTTTGTTATGCAACATGCACTGATGTAGTGATGCGATGGCATGAAAGAACATGGTACAGAGAGGAGGTGAGGTGTATTTTATTATGGAGAAGGTATTTCACTGGGAGTGAAATATTTATTATGGAATCATTGATAAAAATCAAGGATTAGTTGAAACCTAGGCAGAAGACCCAGATGCTGCTGTTGCAGGAGTTCTACTATCATCGGTGTGTTGGAACTGCTGTAGGAATTCCTCTTGACTTATGGGCTTGTGGTAGATCTTGAGGTGATGCCCATTCACAAGCAGTTTGAATCAAATAGGATCAATGATGGAAAGCTAAAATGCTCCATTATGGAAATAACTGAGATTATTTCATAAGGGCCTAGCCATCAGGTCTGAAATTTGCCTGAGGTATTCTGATAGCGTGAATCATAAAGTAGGGCCCAATCACCAATGGAAAATTTCTTGTCCTTGATGAATTTGTTGTGATACATCTTTTGCTGCTTCTAAATCAATTATGTGTTATAAAGTGCAGACTTTTGATACTCATCTAGGCCATTAAGCTACAGGAGCCTGTCTTCTTGTGCCCTGTTAAGGTTAATGTCTAATTCCAATGTCATCCTAAGAGTTTTGTGCTGAATCTCAATAGGCATAGATCTAGATTCTCCATAAACCAGTTCAAAAGGATTGAAACCAGTTGTTGTTTTCCAAGTTGTTTGGTAAGCCCAAATGGCTTCAGGAAGATAGGTAGCCATGTCCTTAGTGTGAACAACAAATTTTTTAGTCAATATTGTCTCAATATCCTAATTTTTTATTTCTACCTACCCATTCTCTTGAGGATGGTATTGGGAAGATTTACCATGTCTTACTATGTACTCATGCATCAACTCAACAATAAGATTAGAAGTAAAATGTGCACCTTGGTTTGTTAATATCTCATGAGGTACACCAAACCTGGTAAAGATATATTCATAAAGGAATTCTTCTACCTTATGATCTCTAGCATGCCTCATTGCTTTGGCTTCTACCCATTTAGTTGCATAATTAGTGCATACTAAGATATATGACTTATGGTGAGAAGATGGTTCGATAGGTCCCACAAAATCAATACTCCATTTCTCAAATGGTGTTACTACCACCTGAGGCTGTAGGGGAATTTTATATGAATTGGTTGGGCACCCCATACGCTGGCATCAGTCACAGTGCCTGGCATGTTTAGCGGCATATTTATGTAGGTTAAGCCAATAGTATCTTGTTGTCAATATCTTGTATGATGTCCTCTTCCCTACAAAGTGGCCACCACACAGCTCATCATGACATGCCTGAAGGATGTCATAAGTATCATCTTCATGGATGCATCTTTGGGTGACCTAGCCAGGACCTTTGTAAAACATAAATCCTGATATCCATGAGAAATTGAAGCTTTTCTCAACCAAAAGTCTACACTCTCTTGGGGAGAAATTAGGTGGTGTCCTTCCTGTAGCAAGGTAGTTTGCGATATCAGCATACCATGGGTTGTAAGTGTTAACATAGAAGAGGTGCTCATCAGGGAAGTTGTCATCAATTGTTCCAGGATCATCTGGAACTTGTAATATAGATAAGAAATCAGCCACCACATTATCCTTACTTTGTTTATCAATGATTGTTATATCAAACTCATGCATGAGGAGCAACCATCTTGCTAACCTACCAGATATAGCAGGTTTGTTCATTAAGTACTTGATTGCTAAATGATCAGTGTATAAAAAAAATTCATAACCAGTAATGTAATGTCTAAATTTATTAAGTGCATAGATTACTACTAGTAATTCCTTTTCAATAACAATATAGTTCAGTTCAGCACCTTACAAATTTTTACTAATATAATATATAGCATGCTCAACTGTACCATCCTTTTGGCCTAGTACTGTCTCAATGGCATAGTCTGATGCATCTATACGAATATGAAAAGGTAGCTTCCAATCAGGTCCTCTAAGAATAGGTGTTTGAGTAAAAAAATCTTTCAACTGCTGAAATGACATTTCACAGTCAGCTATCCATTCAAATTCAGCTTCATTCTTCAACAGGGTATACAATGATTTATTTATGGGCATCCATCAATGTGATGACTATGGAAGTTTTGTTAAGACTCAGTATCATTGGTTTAAGGGAAACACCTACAATACTCCAGTTAGCTAATAATTCCCCAGTGAAGCCAGATGGCATGATGGAGGACATTGTTGTCACACTTGATTCCTTGGATTACCCCTCATATTTCATAATCTTGTCCCCCAAAGCCACACTAGGAGGATATCCATTAATATTTGGAAGGCCTTGGCTAGCCACAAAAGATGCTTGCATTGCATGTCACTCAGTAAAAATGACAATATCTGATGGGATCCATACCAAGAAATTAACCCTGTACTCTCCATCCAAGCCTCAAGTTGACCTAGACCAAGTTAATTGGCTAGACCTAGGCGATGCTTCCCTAGAGGAAAATTCTATATAGTAGCTCATTGTTATTGGTAAAGATCCAATTACAGTATCCCAAGAGGAAGATGACATACTAGTGTAAATTCTTACCAACCATTATGGCTCTGATGCATCCTCTTGTCCTAACCCTAACTATTCCCTCCAAACTATATTTCCCAAACATACCCCACCTAAGCTTCCTACAACACCTGATTATCTTCATACGTTATTACCACATGAGATCAAGTCACCCTTGTTTGAAAAATTTATGATGCTGGATAATGTTAAAATAGTAGAAATAGCCTTAGGCAAGGATTTTAATGTCAACAAGACCCTCACCAAGTCTCAGATGGCTAGCCTTATCCAACTATTGAAATATAGACAACAAGCCTTTCCATGTGACTATACTGATATGAAGGGGTTAGACCAAAAGCTTTGTACCCATAAGATTCATAGTAGTCCAGAATCCAGACCAATTAGACAAGCCCAGAGGATAATCAACCCTGCTCTAAGAGATATAGTAAAGACCAAGCTACAAAAACTCCTTAAAGATGGATTTATTTATCCCATTTCTGACAACCAGTGGGTCTCTCCTTTAGTTATTGTTCCAAAAAATGGGGGAAAATGGAGAGTTTGTGTGGAATATAGGGAGCTCAACAAAACCACTAAGAAAGACCACTTTCCATTACCTTTCATTGACCAAGTACTTGACAACCTTGCTGGTAAAAAGTATTTTTCATTTTTGGATGGGTTAAGTGGCTACAACCAAATCTAGATAGAACCTGAAGATTAGGATAAGACAACATTCACCTGTCCATGGGGAAAATTTTCTTATTTTGTCTTGCCATTTGGATTGTGTAATGCACCTGCTACTTTTCAGTGGGTGGTAATTAGTATCTTCTCTGACATTATTGCTGACTGTGTTGGATATACATGAATGACTTCACTGCATATGGAACTACATTTGAGGAGGCTCATGCTAACTTGGATAAATTTCTTAAAAGATGTCAGGAATACAACCTCTCCCTTAACAGTGAGAAGTACTACATGATGATGGAAGAGGGAGTTGTCTTAGGGAATTACCTCTCATCCTTTGGTATCCAGGTTGATCATGCAAAGATCATAGTCATTACTACCCTTCCAACTCCAGTCAAGCAGAAGGATGTCTAAATTTTTCTTAGTCATGCTGGATATTACATGCATATTATCAGTTTATCCATCAATTCCAAGAAAATATATTATGTTCCCTTTTCATCCATTTTACTACTTGTGTCCTTACATATACAAAATATACATATAAAACCATAAGTTTAAGTATCTTCTCTGCAAGTAAACTGCTCAAAAGAAAATAAAAAGCATTTGAAAATATGGCCTTTAAGGAGGCCCATCACTACCTGATCGATGTCATCAATTGTGTGGCACCAATACTCTAGTTTTCCCAGACGATGCTGGACAACCATCACTTCATAAAAAAATGCAGATGGCCATCCTTGGCCTTGAACATGAGCTACTATCGGTCTAGTAACAAGGATGTTCTCCCAAGTCCATAACTATAATAATAAAGAACCAACTGATAAAGTTGCACTTGCTCTATAAATAAGCTTGTGCAAATCATCGAGGATGTGTAATAAAATCCCCTAGAATCTGACCCCAGTGAACTAATAAACCACAACCATGTCTATCAGGAAGTAGTAAACCTCCTATCACAACACCTAATACTGCTAGAAAAGTGGAAAATGAAGCAAAATTTTCCCATGTGATCATATCATCATCGATCATATCATCAAAAAATATGCATCTACATACACTATCATCATAAACCTGATTGTAATACACCCACTCTCCTCAAGTCGAGATGTGGAGAAATCTATAGACATTATCAGGAGTGATCGTCATCTCATCAACTAGAAGCTGAAAATTAATGCGGCCAGAGTGCCAATGCTCTACCATAGCAGTCAATAAACTCTGGTTCACATGGAACTGATGAAGCTCTAGAAGGAAACTCAATCTGCACTGCTAGATCACATGTAACTCTAGATCCTTCAACTCATCAAATAAGTCAAGAATCCAAGATGCTAGACTCTGTACATATAACTTATAGAAATGTGCCTATTTTTCAAATCAAGGGAATTATATCAGTATCATTATATTAGTGGATCATTATAAGTCAATCAAACGTATTCAATCAATCCTTTTCTCTTTTTGAGTGCATCAACTTATTGTTCCTAACTCTAGATCTTGAGAAGGGACCAATATGATCAGTTATCCTATGAATCAGTATTCTATCCTATCAGATTGACAAATAAAACATCCATGTACATGATTATCCTAATATCCTAAACACTTGTTTGCATTACTAAACACATCTATCTATCTTGGAAATCAATCTGGTAATTTAGATGATCAATCAGAAAGCAGTTTGTGCTTCCTAAATTAGGTTTTCATTGAAAATTCATTGAAGGTGTCACTTGGCATAGTGTACGCATCATTTCATGGCTAGGTATCATTTAAATGATGACAAGCATGTTTTGATTCATCAAAGGCATCACTTTACAATGTACATGTTATTTCCACGTCCTATGCGGTATTTTAAACCTAATAGATGGCATTTTCAAACTAGGGTTTTTATACACAGTAGTTTATTGTGCAAATGAAAAATTTTACCCCAATCTTAAGTGGAATTTTTCTACATATATACATCATTCCCAATGCAGAGGAAGAATTTAACCTTCCTACACATCATTTAACCTATGCTACACATCAGTTTACCTAGCCTATCCTAGAAAGCATGTTAAAATGCAATAAATGCTATCAAAATGAAGTAATAAATGCAATAGGAAGGTCAAAACTAGTTACCAGAGGTCCATACTTAGGAGGTCTTTAATACCGACATGCTCACTCAAACTAATGCTCTCGATTAGGGACCACCATCACTATCACTCTCAGCAGTATCAGAGAAAAATCTCAAGGGTGAAAAGTGAAAATGAATAGTAAAAATGGGTTTTTCAACCTATTTAAGCTAATTAACATAATTTTGTAGGGATTTTGACACAATTTGACCTCATTTGACCTAATATGCATTTTCTGCACACTGAGGCATGCTTTTTTTCCAGGATCATCATCAATTTTTTTCAGAAATGAAAACATATTGGATCTATTTTCTATCAATTTCATCATCTTTTCTATTTGGAGATCAATCTGTTTCATTTCTGAGGGGGAATTATCGTAGTATCAAATCAAAATCTACATCAAACATTATCTTAATATGTGGCATTGGAATTTCAAACATTATCAGTGGGACATTCTGAATCTTATCAGATCAGGAATTTCAAATCAGTTTTTCAAATCAATCATCAAATCAAGTTATCAGCATCGGATTAGGTTTTTGTATCAAAACAATCAATCAAACATCAAATTAGTGATCACTACATGCAATTTTCTTTGAATAAATGCACTTCACACATCAATTCAAAGAGGGACATTTGTAGACACCTAAAACTGGGCAGGTGTCCTATTATCAAGCAAATCTGCAAATCTCAGCCAAATGCTCTAAATCTCACCAAAATGGATCAAATCAATTTAAAATGGACATTTATCAATCAAATTGGGAAAAATATTTTAAAATCAAAGGATCAAATAAATAATGACATCAAATGATAAAATATAAGCCTAAAGGGATTAATCAAATTATATAATTAATTTTAATCAATTAACTGTATAGTTTAAATAAAAAATCAAATTGAATCTATTCCCTACATGGCTAATTTAATTAATTTATTGAATTTAATTAATCCTAATATCCTTCAACATGAATTTGAGCAACCAATGAGAATTGAGAACACAAATCACATGGATCACTCCTAATTTGCAATCTCCATCACTCATTTTGACCTTTGAATCTCAATCACTCAAATTTGTCCCTTTGTCCAAACCTTTGAGACAATAATTTAAATTGTCCTCCCATCTAAAACCATCTCAAAGCTTCTCACTCAACCATGGCTTAATCATGATCAAGTAACTCTACCCCTACACTTGGTAAAATCCTATAAATACAAGCCATTTTGAGAGCATAAGGGATCCCAGAAAATTTGAATGCAAAGCATCCTTATTATAGACATTTCATAGAAAATTGAGAGAAAATGAGAGTATATCATAGAAATTTAGCATAATGGAGAGCATTTTGGAGAGCATTTGAATCAAATATCATAGCAATTAAGATAATTGAGATCTAGTTAGGCATTATATTTATCAATTTCTCATTCTAGGATTGTCACTAGTAGAGATTAAGGTTGAGAGCTCTATTAGCAAAGCTTAGTTAGAGATCCATGTGATGTTAAATGATTTATTTATCAATTCTTAGATTAAATTTTATTATTGTTTCCATAGAATTTATAGATAGCACCTTTATTGTTGGAGATTTGATTATGAACAGTTGATTGATTGTATGTTTGTCATTTATGACAACATATAATACACAACAGTACTTCTGTATTTACTTATCCATAAGATGACATGAATACTTGCATGGATAGATACATGTTTTTGACATGTTTATTATGCTATATTCATACATGCAGACCCAGATATGATGTTTCAGTAAAGATATGTAATTCTGTTATTGACGGTTACAGTTCTGGAGGAATAACAGTTTGAGGCCAACGTATGTAGTGTTTTTATTGAATTGCACCTATCTTCAGGATATGCGTGTGTATATTCATGATGAGTTATGAGTTTTTTATATTAATCTAAAGGTGCCAAAAATATTTCAAGAAGACTATAAAGTTATGGTTAAATTGGTGAAGCTGACTTAGTGAAGTGATGCGTCTATTCAGATTATACTTGCGCGGTTGTAATTATGCTTGCGCGCTTAGTAAAGCTGACAAGGATGTTACGAAGAGTTGTCTAATAGGTCCCATGATCTCATACTTTGTGTATGTACTTATAGAAGGTCATTTGTGATAAGAAGAGATGCAAAATCTAGAGATAAGAAAAGCAGAACAGAGTGTTAAAGAAGCAAAGCTATATTTATCATATGTTGATAATATAGATATTGAAGTTGAATCTTTTAGAATACAGATAAGATTGTTGTAGTGATTTACAAGAGGTTAAAGCATTGGTGCACAAAAGGAACTAATCAGACAAGTAGTGTCACAAACAACAGTTCACCTTATTGATATAGTGTGTATCAAATAACCAGAAGGTTGTAGCCTTCACCACTTGGACAGTGAGTCCACCACCCCTAATAGGGTTATTGTAAAAGAATCCTAATAGGGTCAGACCCTTAACCAGGTCACTATACTACTGCATTGTAATGAAAAACTCCTAACATGGTTGAAAGATCTTTGTACAAGGATTACTATAAACAGTATAGTTCTTTGTGGGTACTAATTCCCACCAGGGTTTTTACCATTTGGTTTCCCCATAACCAAATTGATGTGTTGTGTAATGTGTTATCTAAATGTGCATTTACTTTGTATCAATCTAGATTAATAAGTATAAGAAAATATAAAATTGTTGATAACTAATTCACCCCCCCTCTCAGTTATCCCTAAAGTATTCTAACAATTGGTATCAGAGCCAAGTGCCTTGGAGAGAAAGCCTAACAGCTTAAGGTAGATCAGATGGCATACTTCAGAAAAGAGAGTCCTAAGTTCAATGTAGAGAACTATCTGTATTGGAAGAACAAAATGATAACACATCTTCAATATGTTGGCTTTGAGATCTTTGAGATTGCTACACAAGAAGTTGATATTCCATCTTTGAAAGACCTTGCAAAGGATGATGCTACTAATAGACAAAAGGAAACATTTACCAATAATGTAATTGCCAAAGAAGCCCTAATCAGCACCCTATCAGACAGTGAATTTTCTGAGATCAAGAAATTTGGCCGAGCTTATACCATATGGAAGTATTTGGAAGATATGTTTGAAGGAGACATCCAAGAAAAGAATTCATGTAGAAAGACATGGAAAAGGAAATACAATAGTCTTGAAATGTTACCTAAAGAAAACATTAGAGCTTATAATCAGAGGATAAATGAAGCAGTATCTAGAATTAGAAACAATGGAGGAGAAATTTCAGAAGAAGACATAATGGACAAGT
>MU226835.1:3753556-3764074 GCA_018584345.1 Thuja plicata | reverse complement strand
ACGTGTGTGATGTAGGATATGATGTGCTTTTATTCCTATATGCAATATATATGTTGATGTTTTATGAATATGCATAGATGATTTATGTTTTATCAATGATTTATGTATGCAAATGATAAGATGAACCTAAATGTTGTAAAAATGGATGAACACAAGCTTAAAATGAATTCTAAAATGATGAAAATGATGCTAAAAAATGGATGAATGTAAGCTACAATGAACATAAAATGAACTTAGAGGATAAAAATGGATGAATGCAAGCTATAATGAACCTAAAATGATGTAACAATGCAAGATGATAAAAATGGATGAATGTAAGCTAATGATGCAAATGAAATGAACCTAAATGTATGATTAAGGAAAATGAAATGAACCTAAAATGTATGATTAAGGCAAATGAAATGAACCTAAAATGTATGATTAATGCAAGATAATGAGATGATCCTAAAATGAAACTTAACAATACAAGATAAACTAATGAATTGATAATGGATTGACAAAGGGGAACCTACTACATCATGATTTGGAGCGTCTCTAGTTGGAATGCCTAATTGCTATAAATTTGGTCTTAAAATGCAAGATGCCTTAAATGATCTTAAAATGCAAGATGCCCTAAATGATTTTAAAAATGAATCTAACAATGCAATATAACATGACTCTAAATTGAATTGATAATGGAAGGTGAATTAAAAATGTACCTAAAATGAATGCAAGACAATTTAAATGAACTAACTAATGATACCATGAGTGTTAGATCATCATTATCTTGTTCTTGGATTTTCTTTCAGTTGTTCTCTACATCAATTTCCTTGCTTTCAATACCCAAAAGCATCCATAGTGAAGGAATGCAAGGTGCGACTGAAGAAATTAGAAGATGAGTTGTTTGAACAAATGTGACATTTGAATCTCAAAATTTTCATTATCTTTACTTTTATTTTTGGTGTGTGTCATAATCAACTGATAAACCAAACGGGTGGACTGTGGAGGACCGGACAGGGAATGTTAGCAGGATGATGACTCAGGATGTTAGCATGATGGTGAGAGGATGGGATGTGTCATGAATGTACAAGGACCAAACCAAGTGGATTAATTAAAAGTGATTAGTTACAGTGAGCATGTACAAAGCTGCTATCAAGATTTGATTGGATCATGTTACTTGCCTTGATGCGCATGATAAGTACATGTGCTGATTGATTAGTTCAAGAGAAGAGAGACATCCTGTGAGAACCCAAAACTTATTTCTAGAAAGGTAGGGCTAACCAAGTTGATTGATCAAATACGCACTATCTACAAACTATACAACAAATGTATGACAAGGAGAAACTCAAGACACAAGCAATATACGGGACTGACGCTCAGGACTCTTAGAAAAGTACAACGTATGAACAATAATATACAAGATTATGTGTACAAAACCTTAGGATACGAGGTAGGGAGATCATGGCAGACTAGTACGTATGGAACACCCAGGGAATATAGGGAATGTGGAAATGGTGCTGGTGATGGAAATAAATGAGATTTTGATAGATAATGGAATGGTCCATTATGTGTGACGCCTGTTTCTAGGTTTTGATCACCCATACTTGTCCAAGGAGCCTGATTGCCAAGTTTTCACCATTGGACAAAATTTTTTCTCTTTATTTCTCTTTTTGATTTCTTTGGATCTTTTCAATTTATTTTTATTTTTTTTATTTCTTTGGATCTTTTGATTTTTTTGATATTACTGTAGTGCCTGTTTACCAGGTTTTTACTAGGACAACAATTTTTTCAACTTCATTTTTTTGCTTTTTAGAGATTTTTTTCAGGACTGTTTTGTAGTACTTTCAAGTGCTCCGAGTTCTTCCATAGAATTTTCCTTCAGTTTCTATACATAAAATTTTTTGGTTTGTTTAGAGCAATCTCTTTTTCTATTTTTGTGCTTTCTTCAGGACTTTTTATACTTTTTTATGGATTTTCTCAGATAACTGGAATGAACAACCAGTCTTCAGGCATAAGAAGTGCTTGAGATGAATGATGTTGATAGGATCATTCAATGATTCTCCTTCTGGGGTGGAGAGTTGATATGCCCCAAAACTGAAGCATGCAGTGACAACATATGGGCCTTGCCAGGTGACATCAAATTTGCCTTTCTTTTCATGATTAGTACCCACTTTCTAATTTTCTTTCAACACAAGGTCCCCTACCTAGAACTGATGTGGGTGAACCTTCTTGTTATAGTTCCTCTTGAGTCTATTTTGGTAGACAATCAAGTGATCATAAGCTTGCTGGCACTTTTCATCTAGGAGATCCAGCTGTGTGAGTCGTGCTACCCAATAATCTTCATCATCAATTAGGCCTCTTAGTGATACTCAGAGGGAGGGTAGTTCAACCTCAATTGGTAAGACTCCTTCAGCACTGTAGACTAGGGAATAGGGAGTAGTGCCAGTAGGAGAATGGTAGGAAGTGCGGTATGCCCAGAGGGTAGGACTGATCTAGAGATGCCAGTCATGACCTATATCATTGATAACTTTCTTGAGGATTTTGAGTATGGTTTTATTAGTTGCCTCAGCTTGGCCATTACCTTGCGGGAAGTATGGATTGGAGAAATGGTGATGGATATGGAGGTGAGCATAGAGATCACTGACGTGTTGATTTTCAAATGGTGTACCGTGATCTGTGAAGATGGTGGAGGGTATGCCAAAGCGGTAGATAATGTGGTAGAGGATGAATTTGGATATCTGGACACTAGTAGTGAGTGTGAGAAGAATCACTTTGACCCACTTTGTAAAGTACTCCATAGGTGTGATTATGTACTTGTGGCCTTCAGAGGAGAGGGGAGTAATCTTACCAATGAGGTCAAAACCCAAAAAAGAGAAGGGCCAAGGAGGTGCAATAGGTTTGAGGTCTTGAGCAAGAGCATGGATCAAATTAGCATGTTTTTGACAAGGGAGGCACTTTTTGACAAACTCACAAGAATTGTGTTCCATTGTAGGCTAGTAGTACCTTGTACGTAGAATTTGCTTGGCTAGGACCATGCCACTCATGTTGGCACTATAGATTCCAGCATGTACCTCTTGTAAAGCCTGGGTGGCTTCATTTTTATCTAAACATCTGGAGAGTACATTGTGATAGCCTCGATGATATAGGGTATTGGCTATGAGGGTGTAACAAGATGCTCTTCGGATAAAATTTTGGCATTGGTTGGCAGTGAGATGGGGATATATGATACCATTTTGTAGGTAAGCTTGGATGTCGTGGTACCACAGGGACTGGGGACCAACCAAGACACATATGTGATTTGATTCATCATTCTCATTAGCGGGAGTGTGTAGTTGCTCAACTAAGAATTCGTATTGTGTAGATTCATGAGGAATCTCAAGAAGGGAGCCAATTGTGGTCATTTCATTAGTAACTTTGTTCTATAGGCATGGTACCTATGTTATCTACAAGTGGAGGAAATGTTCTTTCAGCTTGTCAACCATTTTCTTATATGGTGTCAACTTATCATCTTTGGTTTGATACTCACCTAGGACATGTTTGATGATGAGTTGGGAATCACCAAAGATCTTGATATATGTGATGTTCCATTCTATGGCCATGCGGAGTCCTACAATTAGTGCTTCATATTCTGCAATGTTGTTTGTGCAGGAAAATCCCAATTTGAATGACATGGGAATATAGTCACCTTGAGGTGTGACAAAAAGTATTCCTGCCCTTGCGCCATGAGCTGTGTAGGACCCATCAAAGTAGAGTTGTCATGTTGGGTGTTCTTCTACCATGTACAAGTGCTCATCTGGAAATTTTGTGATTAGAGGATATGCATGATCTACCAATGGTACTTCAACTAGCTGATCGAAAATGACTTGTCCTTTAATGGTTTTTCTGTCAACATACTGGATATCAAATTCACTTAGCAGCATAACCCATTTGGCCATTCGTCATGTAAGTGTAGTCTTGGAGAGTAGATACTTAAGAGGATCCACCTTCAAAAATGAGCTTTGTTGTGTGACTAAGCATGTAGTGGCAAAGTTTTTGAGTGGCAAAGACGACTGCCAGACATGCTTTTTCCATGGGAGAATAGTTGAGCTCATAACCCACCAAAGTTTGACTGATATTATATATGGCCCTTTCTTTTCCTTCATTGTTCAATTGAGCAAGGAATGCCCCTAGTGCTATAGTAGTAGCAAAAATGTATAAGATGAGCAGGAGACCAGGTACAGGAGGTACCAAGATGGGTGGATTAGCCAAGTATTCTTTGATCTTGTCAAAGCTCTTCTGACACTAAGGATCCCACTTGAATGTGTTGTCTTTGCATAGGAAATGAGTGAATGGTTGACACTTATCTACTAGTTGAGAGATGAAGCGGTGCACAGATTGTAGTTTTCCTTGGAGGCTGCGTAGTTGTCAAAGTGTTTTTGGTGGAGGCATCTCCATGATAGATTTTACTTTCTTTGGGTCAATTTCAATGCCTCGTCTGGATACACTGAACCCTAGGAGTTTCCCTGATGTGACTCCAAAGACACATTTCTTAGGGTTGAGCATTAAGTAGTAGTGTCCAATTCTGTCTAAGACACATTCTAGAAAATCCAAAAGGTCTTCTCTTTTTACTGATTTTGCCAATATGTCGTCCACATAGTCCTCAAGGATCTTGTGGATCATGTCATGAAAAATGACAGTCATTGCTCTTTGATAGGTTGCCCCTGCGTCCTTTAAGCCAAAAGGCATCATGTTATAGCAGAAGGTGCCCCAAGGGGTTGTGAATGTTGTCTTATGCTGGTCTTCTTCTGCAATGTGGATCTGATTATATCTAAAAAAGCCATCCATGAGTGACAACATCTCATGTCCTGTTGTGAGATCTACAATCATGTCTATGTTCAGCAAGGGGAAATCATCCTTAGGACATGCCTTATTGAGGTCTCTAAAATCTATGCATATCCTGATTGATTTTTCTGGCTTAGCAATGGGCAACATATTAGAAATCTAGTCAGAATAGTCAATGGGGTGGATGATCTTGGCGTGGAGTAATTTTTCCAGCTCCGCTTTGACAAGTAGTGCCACTTTAGGATGCATCTTTCTGAGCTTTTGTTTAATAGGTTTGATTTTTGGGTCCACTGCTAAATGGTGAACCACCAAGTTGGTATCTAACCCTGGCATGTGAGAGTAAGACCATGCAAACTTGTTGATGGATTCTTTTAACAAAGTGATAAGACCACTTTCTTCTACTTCAGACAAAGATGCTGCTATATATGTGATGGCGGGATTTTCCTTGGTACCTAGGTTAACAGGTTTTTTTTCTTCAATGAGAATTGATGACTGTTCAGGCTTGTAATCTCAGATAAGAGGAAGAGGAGAATCTTCATCCTCAGGCACCTCAGAGAGGTTTTCACCATGGGATACGCCCTTTATTTTTACTTTTTTGTGATCAAATAGTGCCCCTGAGGGGTTTTCACTAGAAGATCATTTTTTCTCCCTTTTATTTTGATTTTCTATATCATTTTTGTGGCTAAAGTTCTCCTCTTCCCCAAAGTATGCCTTTGGGTCCAGTTTGTAGGCATATGCTGAATGTTGCCCCCGATCACTGGTTTGCTCGATTGCTCCCATAAAGCTTAGAAGCGCGTCCTCACTTTGGAACTCGTCAATGTGTACGACACTTGGTTGGTCCCAGTCTATGAGTTCAGGATGGTGGAGAGGGAGGTCAATGAAGAGGATAGATGGTTGTTGTAGGATAGCATTGCCTAGGAAGGTTTCATCGTCAAAAACACCATCGTAAGCTTTCACAATTTTCTCTTCCAGGATATCTTTGTTGTCAACGATTTTGCCCAAGGGTTGACAAGAGGAATAATTGATGAACTCATTGGTTCCCCTAGTCGTGTCAGAGCCCATACCAAGACCTAGGTGTTTTTTGAGTTGGGAAGGTACAATGGGATCTTTCATCCCTTTCTCTTCATGACAAAGGCCACCTCTTTGATAATTCCATTTTTCTGTCACCAGTTTGTGTGTTGTGGGGTACTTGTTGTTGAAGTAATTGAGCCGACTTGTATCCTGGGGTGATGGATCCTTGTATATCCATTGATTGATGTTTGGTTCCATTTCCTGGCCAACCAAAATACCTTGTGATACAAAAGTGGTAGGACCAAACTATAGTGTCCTGGTTGTTTCTGATTTTGTTTTGCTTAAATTAGGCTGACGGCCTTGAGTATGAGGATCAACTGGTAGTGCTTCTACTATGAAGGCATCAGATAAAGTGTACTTGCCACATCCTCTATTGTTGATCTTGACTATGGACAAGGTGGAAGAGAGAATTATTTTTAGATCTGAATGGGTTCGAGATGAGCTGGTGATAGTGGAGCCAATATCAATCTTGGGGCAATGAGTGGAATGTGGAAAGGATGTCTCGAACACATTGCAGTATGCAAAGGGTTTGGGATCTGCACGGATGGTGATCTTAGTGCCTTTGTATGGGAATTTAATGCACTAATGGTAGGTGGATGGAACAGCTTGCATAGAATGAATCCATGGGCATCTGAGGAGGATGTTGTAGGGAAGGTCAAGATCAACAACATGACATAATGTTTCTTGGATAACCGGGCCCACTTGAATGGGTAAGATAATGTTGCCTTCAAAAGTAAACTCCAGGTTGTCATATGCTTTTATTGTGATGACCTCATTTGTGATATCAGCCTTAGTGCAGCCCAACTATTTTATGAATTTTAGAGTACACAAATTTAGGGCCGATCCATTATCTATCATGACCTGTTTGATGGAAAAAAATGTAACCATGATAGCGATACGGAGTGGGAGATTGTGATCAGTTTCATCAAAGGGGATGTCTATTGGTCTAAAGGAGACCCCATACGATGTAGATAGGTGTCCAACAAGGTTTTTGAACTCAGTGAGGTTGATGTCACTGGGAACATGGGATTCGTGCAAGGCTTTATTGAGATTCTCTTGGTAGGTGGGTGATGTGCGGAGAAGATCCAGAATGGAAATTTGGGCTAGAGAATTCCCTAGGTGTTCCTAAATGTTATATTGGGTCCCAGTAGATGGGGTGGGACCTGCACCTATAACTGTTGTCCTTCCTCTATGGGTAGTGATTGCGCATTGATTATCGACACCCTTGACATGAATGACATTGATAGAGGACTGAACTTGGGATATGCAGGCGATGAGATTATCGTAATTGATATAAGCATTGGTATAATCTTTTTGATCAACGCTTTTTGCTTGTATACCCTTTCCTTGATAAGAGGACTGAGTAGGATTTCCTGAACCTGTACCGGAAGTGTGTTTAGGGAATGCATTCTGATAAATTTTTAGGCTTGCATTTGGCGATGATTGAGCAGGGGAATCCACTTTGATCTCCTTACGGTTAATGAGATCTTGGATATAATGCTTCAGTTTCATGCATTTGAGAGTGGTATGTCCCTTGACACGGTGGTATTCACAGTACTCATTATCTTTATACCAGGCAGGCTTAGGATTTGAGTCATCAAATGGCTGTGTCTTAGGATATATGACTTGGTTTTCTTGGACCATCTTGCGGAAGATGACATCTATAGGTTCACCCAGAGGGGTAAACATGCATTGTGGTGCATTTGAAGTGCGAGGTCTTTGTTGTCTGAGAGGGACTGAGATAGCATTTGTACGGTTCATAGGATCTTGATAGTTCTATTGATGGGTTGTTCCTGGAGGAGGGTATATGGGCACGCCTTGAGGGTGCATGTTTTACTGATACTGTGGTTGAGGATACATGGGAGTGGGTTGCTGATACATGGGAGGAGGTTGTGGATACATTACTGTTGTTTGTTGATAAGTCTGGGTTGGCACATTAGGACTAACTACCACAACCTGAACATGTTTGGTGTCAGTGGCTCCATTTGTGACCACGTTCTTGTTCTTGTTCCAGTATCGTGATCGGTCGTTGTTATGTTTATCAGGATGGAATTCTTTGTAGTGTTTAATCGTACCTTCCTCTACGAGGCCTCATTCAAGGTCCATACCTTTGATCCTGATATCGTGATAAGTTTGTATACAATTCATGCGCATGTGATAAGTAAGCTTAGGATGAAGGTTGTTAATGAAAATCTTGATAAGATGTTGTTCCAGGGGTTGGTAAGACAACCTTGTGGTAAGTCCTTGCTAGCGTTGAAGATAATCAGCCAAGCTCTCTCCTCCCTTTTGTTTGGAATTACATAGGTCAAGGAGTGAGAGTTCATTTTCAATGTTATGCGCATATTGGGCCACAAACTTTTCAGATAACTCTATGAAAGTAGAGACTGTTCCATAAGGGATTTTATAAAACTACTCAAGAGCAGTGCCTCCCAAGCTTTTTGGAAATAGTCTCATGAGAAAGTTATCACAGTAGGCCACTTCTTGGCATGCCATGTAGAATTATTTTACATGACTCACAGGTTCACCCTTCCCCCGATATTTATCAAATTTTGGGGTCTCAAAGTGTTTGGGGAAGGGTACAGCAGTGATGGATCTGTCAAATAGATATGGACATACTTCTTCAAACTTGAATGTTTTGGCTTCTATCCTAGCTTTTAGCTCTTTGAGAGCATTCTTCATTTCCTCCCATTCAGGATTGATTTGCGGGGGGGGATTGTTGATCATAATCATAGGATTCCCTTATGCCTAATATGGATCAAATGGAAAATATGGGGGGTTTTGTGGGGGATATTGTGGTGTTTGGTAGGGTGGTTGTTGGTCACTATATACAGGTTGCAGTGGTGGAAGCTAGGGTTGAGTGGAATACTACAACGGAGGAGATGTTAGCGTCTGATAAGATTGCTGAAACTGTTGGAAATATGTTTGTATTTGTTGCGGCATGGGATATGTGAGATGAGCTTGTTGCACACCCACATAGGTGTTTTGTGGTGGAATGCCCCCAGTGAGAACTTGTTGTGGAGGGGGAATTGTTTGTGCTACAGCGGAAGATGGCATGGCTATGTAACTGGTGGGATGATTTGGTTGTTGTTGCATGGGTTGGATAAAGGGACTAGTAAACTGTTGCATTGGTTGTGCCACAAAGGGATTTGCCCCCTACATTTGTGGTTGCAGTTGCTATGTGGTTTGAATAGTAGGCTGTGCAACTACGAAGGAGTTGATTGGATATTGTTGCACTTGGGACATTAATGGGTTGGTGATTTGCTGCTATTGGATAGGTTGTTGTGGGATGGGTTGCTGCTGGTGCTGCTAAATATGTTGCTGCTATTGGATGGGTTTTTGTTGGATAGGTTGCTTCTGTTGGATAGGTTGGATGGGAATTTGGGATATTACAAAGGGATTTGTGGATGGTTACAATATAGGAGGATTTGGGTTGAACAATGTTTGGGGTGGAACCGTTGACATTTGTTGTGGTTGTGTTGCTGGTGGAGCAGGAAAGGAGGAACCTTGCGGAAATAAGAGTTGGTTATATACGTTGGTAGGTGGCATACCTATGGTAAAAAAAGGCAGAATAGGCATGGATACTTGGGTTCTTTGATGTTGTGAGCTGGTTGTGGAACTTTGAAAAGGTTGAGTTGGAATAGATGGAATGGTGATTTGTTGTGTGCTAACTGGTGGTGGTGGTGGAAAGTTTGCAACGAATGTTGGGATCGCTTGTGAAGGAGGAGCAATGGTGGCTTGCAGAGGTGTTTGCATAGTGACGGGGGGTATTGTTTGTGGTGCTGATATGGCATCAAGAGGTGGGACTTCTGAGGTAGGTGTATGTGTTTTATGTATGATGGAAGGTGGAATGGAGGGATGAACTACTTGTGCAAGAAGGGTTCCCACTTGTAGGGCTCGTTGAAATGGGTCAAAAACTTCATTTCTAGTGGGATAAGGGCATTCCCCTAGAGGTTCCATAGGTCATATAACAAGTGTGAGTATAATCCAAGGTGGAATTTGAATTCCTTGTTGTTGGATGTCCAAGAGTACCTGGTTGTTGTTACATCCACTCATGGTGTTTACCATGTGGACAAGCGTTGGATGATTGATAAAATTTTCCACAACACTTAGAGTGGGAATTTCATTAGTGTCTACCCATATATGTTCAACTTGATCATTGGGTTGAGGTGCATAAGTGACCATGGTGTTAGTGTTCTCAGTTGTAGGATTAGATGAACTAGCGGCTAGATTAGGATCCATGTTCTTCCTCTTCTTAGTGGCTTGTGTGATAGGTGGCATGAAATGATTATCCTAAAGGAATACGAGATGCAAGGTGTATACAAGGATGCACCTAGGAAACTAAGGATGATGACACTAGGATTAGGATGTGCTTAGGATGATGGATGTGCTCCTATGGATTAAGGATGGCTTGATGTATGCAAGGATCAAGGGTTGCTTTCCCTAGTGTAGGGTCAAGTGGATGCGATTGTCTACCTAAGACAGACTTGTGGTCTTCGGTGAACGAGATTCTTTGTTAATGCAAAACCAACCTTTTGATCAAGGTGATGAGGTTGCAAAAGACAAAAGGGATTATCCTAAAACAATGCTTAGTTTAAGGACATTTAAGGATGGGGTTTGATTAAGATGTAGGTTTTAGCAACTCAAAAG